>JXSR01S012599.1:18363-29894 GCA_000969725.1 Ophiothrix spiculata
CTTTCTTACAGTCACATGGCAAAGTCCACTTTTAAATGAGGAACGTGGTTTATTTAGTGCCTAAGATATTGTATTGTTTATCCAAGCTTAAGTACATGCATAATATAAAATTGTAACATTTACTTCAGTTTCATTTGTTTTTCTCTTGAATGCAATGAGAGAGTAGATTCTGACTGATAGCATGTCTCTGACGTGAGCACTGATAACTTGACTGCTTGCCGCAGTGGCAGGCATCTGTGGCAAGAGGTGTTGGATGGATGCCACAGTGTTATCTGTCCTCATCCTCCTAGGTACATTCTGGCAGATGCCACTGTGTGAGAAATGGCATGCCACCTATCCTGAGTGGCATCATTTCCCAATGTAGTTAAAACCCATGACAAGAACGCCTCGGTGGTGAAAAAATCTTCTGAGAGAAATTATTGCAACAAATTATATAATCTCCACATGTTATGTATACTTTCTATCATTCATATTGAATTAAGTGTGAAATTATTTGTATCTTCTGTTTGTGTACTCCTACTTTGAATAAGATGTTTTAACTCTGTGTAAACTAGTTACCGTGGCATTAATTGAACCGATCACTGACATTGTGACAAAACTAAGCCAAAGTACTGGACAGCTTCAATGGCAATGCATTGGTCTATGCATCATGTTAAAGTGACTAGCCCAGATTCCATACCAAATAATAGAATTCACTGTGTGTATGAAAATCAAACAAAAAACATCAAGGCACAAGTTACATATCAGCTCGAAAATGTATATTTTCATACAAAATTTATGCTAGTGCAGAGTCCATTGCTATATGTGTTGTTTGATGTCTACCGACAGTTTTTACAATAACCTGCTAGTAGCAGATGTAAATACTCTGTATCGCAAGACGTGGCAGGAATGATGAATATCAATGGAGCCTGAGCACAATAACGCAAGTTGATATTTGGTTATACTTCTGAAAATGTATTTAGGGGCAGTGTGCCTTGAACTTCTTTAATATGCACCTGAAAATAATTCTAATTACTAAAACATCACTATTGTATAGTTGTTGAATTTAATTTGTAAACGCATGTCTCTGACGTGAGCTTACATTTTCAAGGTTTTTTTGCTCGCGTATATGCTCATGACTGAGTTCGTGTTCACAAATTAAATCCAACAACTATAGTGCAGATTTGATTCAAATCTGGTATGCATAATGTAGAAAATTTTCTTTTATTTTGTCAAAATTTCTGCATCACGTTTCAGGTCAAGCTTTGGTAAAAATGTAAAAATCAATGATGTTGGCATATTTTTATCATTTGGTAAAAACGAACACAATCAACAGCAATATTTTCATATAACTTGTTTCGTCATGTTCAAAGTAGGAGACTTTGTTTTATTATAAACCTTAGTATGCGTTTTTATTTTGAGTTGCATTTTCATTAAAATTTTAGAAATGTTGTACATTATTTTGTATCCGTCCTTTATCCTATTATATTTCACCAAATACTATCACATTTTCCGTTTAGCTTGATTTTGAAGCACTTCATTTTATAAAGATCAGATTTGAAATCTGGTTTGGCGGGACATTAAAGTAATGACATTTGATTTGACGCCAAGCGGGTCAAACAGTTGATTGATAATATGAAAGATTTAGCATGCAATGCATTTGGTTGTTTTGACCTAGGCTGCAATAGTTAAATTTGAGAAATGACTGGGAATGAAGCAGTTAGTTGTCTATATTTACTGATCAAGAAAATAATGTTATACTTAAATGTTATATAAATAAGAAAGTTATCTTTTTAAATTGGATAAAGAGTAGAATGTTTTTCATAATATTTTGATGGATATATGTATAACTTGTAAAACTGTATAAAATAGAACCAAAACTTGTAACAAGTTGAACATGAAAGTTAGTGCTGTAGAATATTGTTCTAATAAATTCATTTGTAATATTTAATCTGTAGTTTTGACAAGCCTATATTTATCCCCAATGTATTGTTTTCATACCATTACATGTTAGTTGTAAATTCAAACCTGAATGTGACAAAAGCAAAGAATTTTTATAGGGGAACCGGCATTCTCCGCTATTTTGATTTCACCGCAGTGTAAATCCTATGGGAAGGCGGCCATCTTGGATTGTCGCTTATGGATGGTGAGTTATTGTAGCTCTGGCATTTTACGGATATGTGTGCCTCACTTAGATAGTCTTCGTAACGGATTAGCGGGAGTACTTTGATCATAGCAAGTTGCAATACACGCTACTTGAAACGCAGACACGGTTTTCGCGTGCAACAAAATGCACACGCTGTATATGCGTCAAGTAAATATTTACGCAATCTGCCTGGATATTGGGCCAAACTCAGAACATATCCGGAGGTACAATAACTCTGCTCCATGCACGACACAAGATGGCAGAGTACCAGTTCCCCTATAAAAATTCCTTGGACAAAAGCATTCCAGACCTTTTTATGTCAATTTGCGGGCTCCTTTTAATAAGTGTTGCAAAGCATTGTAGCGTTTGTGTTATAGTGGTCCTTTTACACCTGAACTTGTCAATATTGACATTATATTCCCAATAATGGTCTTGACATTGTGAAAGAAAACATTGGCTATGGATTCGCGATGCATTTGCAAAGAAATTAATCTTGGAGAGGTTTCCGTATAAGGTGGTATTAAAATGTGTCTTATTGTTCCCAATAATGGTCTTGATGCTTTTGGAGAACATTGCTAAAGGTTTGCCCAAGCATCACCACGATGTCAGCCTGACATTGTAAAAGAAAGCATCGGTGATTGACTCACAATGCATTGCAAAGAAATTAATCTTGGAGAGGGTATAAAGGAGGGATTATAAAATATTTCAAAGCTAGCATTGAAATGTCTCAATATATACTTATGTTTTGTCAAGATGTTCTCCTGATGTTTGGGCTATGCCACGCCGACATGTTCTCCTGAATCATCCCAGATGAAACATTACACATTGTTACAGTGGACCCACTACAAATACTCACCCAATCACACCTTTTGCCAATCACTCCCAAAATAACATTTGAAATTCTGTGGGTTGCTCTGGCAAAATGAGCGGAAAGTCGCAAATGAAGATTTTGAAATAATGGCTTATAAAGTAAAAATATGGTGAAAAAGGTCTAATTTCATTTTTTGACATAACGCATCCATGCATAAGTATTTAACTACACATCGAGTTTCAAAGGTCAATTATGTCGGGAAGTACAATTAATCACGGTTAATTGATCACATTTTGCTATCATACACAGTAGTTATCGGTAGTTTTAAAAGCGATTTTCAGCAAATTTTTATCGCCAGGTTTTCAGTGGACTGTCTTGTCTTTTGATCTCTTATTGGAGAATAGGGAAAGAAAGTGTGACATATTATATATCTTTCGAAAAACTGAGATTATAGAGAATTTAATGCCATAAACTCAATTTTGAAATTCACGACTTTCTGCTCATTTTGCCAGAGCACCCTTCAAATTATTTTGGCACAAATTTTCGGGGAATAAAAAGTACAAACAATTGCCAAAAAATGCTTACAAAAACTTCATGGTAAATTTTAATGCAAGTACCATATTGTTTCTAATAGACGCCCAGTCTCTATTAAACGCCCACCCCAACATTTTTTAAAGAGAAGTGTTAAAAAACATTCAATTTTGTAGCATTTTCGTGCATCATTAAGCTTTAATCAACAATTGCTAGTAACAGGAAACGGTACCAATAAGGTCGCGATCCCGGAAATGATGAAAAATTGTCAGTACTTACGGGTTATCGGGGGCCATGTTAAGCTTACTTAGCGATCTTTTGCGAATTTTGAGGTTGAAAATTGGTCTCTAATAATCGCCCACCCTTCAAGAAATGTCTACGCCCATGGGCGTCTATTAGAAACAGTACGGTACTAATTTTTCTCAATGCTCTTGCGATGCGTCATTCAGCGAAACACTCCAGATGCATCAGAAAAGCAACAAGAGCCAGAGTGAGACCAGAGCTTTACATTTGGGTGCCACTTCTCGTGTAGTGTTTCTATGGAATCACCCCCTTCCCCTTTGGATAAAACCGGCGTTTCCGTAACCTGACCAGGTGTTCCGACTACATATTCTGACCACTTGTTATTTTCGCTGGCGTATAGTGTGGCGTATAAAATTTCAATATGCATTGTGTGTATGTTAGTAACAGTAAAACATATACAATGGATTGAGAGTTCAGCTATAAAACAATTTACTATTACTTTAAACTTGTGATTTCAAAAATATGTATAAAAGTAGTTTAAAATCTTTTTTTGTCTTTAGAATTTTCCAAGACCATTTAATTAATTTCTGAACACAGTAAATAAAGCAACTAAAGTTAAAGTACATAAATGTGATGACTCCAAGGAAATTGTATATTTTTAAAAATTTCATTAGACACTCGCGTGTCAATTTCACACATATATAGTATTAAATAGAAATATTATACGCCAAACTTTACGCCGGCGACAATATATTTTGACTTCATCTTTGTCAGCCCAGTGATTATATGATTAAGACTGTCAAGACGGTCTTTTCTATACACTATGTACGTATATTGAAATTTTATATACTTTTTATACGCCCCCATATATATTTGGACTTCATACTTGTACAGCATGTGATTAAGACGGTCTTTTCTACACACAAATTAAATGTAAATTGAAATTTTATATGCCAAACTATACACCGGCGTATATAACAAGTGGTCAGAAAAGGTGGTCAGAATATGTCATAACACCTGGTCAGGTTACGGAAACACTGGGATAAAACAGATTCCAAACTCCCTACACCACTCTGCATAAAAAGTTCTGAACTACTAAACAACTACTGTAGAAATCAGGTAATCAGATTACTGCTGCACCAAAAAGGCGCATCATTCATGGTGGTCCAAGATAATGATAAAAGTTTGCAAATCACCTCAAATCTTCAGTTATTTTGCAGCGGGTTCAAATTTTAGGGTGGACACAAAATGAATATGGACCCTGCAGGAGGGGTAAAAGTCATTGCAGGGGTCAAATTTCAAAATTGGTCAAATCTTGTTCAAAACATGTTCCTCTTATCATAACGAAGAAGAATTTATAAAACCCATCTCTGATGAATGGTTCAAGAGTTATATCCAAAAACACGAAAGGTCATACCAAGGGTCATGAGATGGGCCAATGGGAATCAAACATTTACAAAAGTGTCAGATTTTGTTCAAAATGGTTTCAAAATGTTTGTCTTGCATGTGGTCTATACAAAGTAATATATTCCATTGTCTACAATCAACCATTGCCATGGTTACAGATCGAGATAAAGATTTTGTTATTTGCACCAATTGTAAATAAGGAGTTTTGCTTGATAACATAGAAACAATTAATCGAAGCCGTTGGAAAATATTACTTTATGTTAAAACGTTTTGCAAGACGAACATTTTTAGACCAAATCTGACACTTTAAAATTTGTAACTCCCACAGGCCCAACATGAATGTGTCCCATGCATATGTAATGACCTTTTGTGTTTTTGGATAAAGTTCAAAAACCCTTCATCAGAGATGGGTTAAAGTATACTTTTTCTGCTTTCTAATGATGAGGAACATGATGTTAGAATGGTTTTAATTAAAATTTGACCAATTTTGAAATTTGCCCCCTGTAATAACTTTTATCCCCTTATGCAGGGTCTTATACAACAGATTGATTTTGTTTCCACTCTAGGGATGTTATAGTCATCTAAAAAAAACCTTTTCATTCTGGGCGGGACCAAATCGCACCGTGCGTGAACAACAAACCAATCAAATCGATCATCAAGTCACACAGCAACAGAACCTATTGCACCACTTTTCCTGGCTCCTGTGCCAATGGTGCGTCATACGGTCTTGGCAGAAACACTAGATAGGACACATTAAAATAATTGTAGATCGCATACCCCAAATATGGGATTTTGCTCTGTAAGTAGTATGTAATAACACCCACATGATTAAATTTGGATGTACATCTAGCCCTTATATGTAAAACCCAGGCCTGGTAAAACCATATCTATATTCACCAGCTACCAAATGTTTGGTGCCACGATACGTCGATCCTGGGTTTACACCCGGAAGTCAATCTTTACCGAAATTTTAGCCCAAACACAGTTTTGCCTATAAAACTAATAAGCCGTGACATTAGCTCCAATTCATAGTGGGTGATTTGAATTGTTGTTTGGGATGGGTGGTAGTGCGCATCCATTTCACGCTTATTTGGGTGCATAGTTGTGCTGTACAAGTGCATTGTGGGATTAAATTTCGGTAAAGATTGATTTCCGGTTGGGAAACCCAGGATCGACGTATTCTTATCAATTCATTTTCTAATCAATAATGGAAGCTTGAACCCAACTGTTTGGCTTCATACAAAAAGTGAGGTCATATTTTCAAATGCAATTAATGCAATTACAGAATAGTTACTTCGATAATTAGGCCTATACATAATAGACTCTGTCAAAAAATGATGAAAATCGGATAAACGCCTTTTGAGATATGGCTGAATAAAGGTTATGCGCGGAAACACTGTAGAGCGGCAGTGTATCTGTTCTTATGAGCTACCAAAAATTTGGTGCAACAAGTGTTCATTATGCAATATTCTAATATATACATAATTACCAATAATTTTAGAAATATAACAGAGGCTTATGATGAAAACTCAATGCATATTACTAACTTTCGTCTGAACATAAAAAAATGAGTTTATATACATTTGTTTTTAAACTTACAACCTGAAAATATTCCTGTTACAAGGTAATAATGAGGTTATGAAAAATTTATTTGTTACATAGTAATGAGATCTTGTACTTATGGTGTATTTGTATATGGTCCATGAAATCAGCCATTTTTATAGTAATGGAAAATCAAATATTAAAAGAAACATCGATTTATTGAATAGATAAGTTACCTATACTAGCTAGGTCTTTTAATATAAAAAACGAGGTTTTTGAACATTTCAAATTGTGCAGAAATGCTTTAGAGCGCGAGTGTATATAGCTTTATGCTTTTTTATATCCATTCTTAATGCTCCTTGGTTGATTGTCATTTAAAATGTCACCAGAAATGGACCAAAATGACAAATATTCCATACCTAATTTATACGATTATTATACAAGTATTGAGTACAACACTACAGATATATGTGATGGCTCACCCCGAAAGGAGGCGACTTTGAAGATGATATCAATTTTGATTTTATTATTTCATCTGTTACAGCATTGTCTAAGCTTACAAATGACACCTTACTTGTTGAAATTGATCAAGGCAATCTAATTTTACTACAGAAAATCTGCTGGAAGTTTTTATTATTTTCTTTATTTTTTGCTGCCTATTTTCATCAGTTTCTCGAAAAGTGTTCTATCGCAAAGTCCCCCTTTTCGGGGTGAGTCATCACATATGTAAAAAATACTAATCCATAGGCAGAGGGATGGAGTCCCAGCTGTCATCATCCAACAGCAGGAGGGCAGTATTTTGCATAACTTTTACCAAATAAACCAGTGCAAAATCTAGGTAAAATAGGATTTTCTCAAACCAATTTTTGGATGTATTTTGGCCCATTTTCATTAATATTTCAAAGACTAAGACAAATGTCAAACATTTGAGAAATCCTTTTTCTAGACATTAAGGACCGTATTCCAGACAGGTGTTTAGCTAACCAGGTTTCGCGGTTTTAATTGAACATCAACTGTCCAGGACTGATACGAAGTTTTCAAGCAGAACAGTTCAATGAGCCGTGCTATTGATGAGAAATTAAAATTGTGGTTTAAGCAAAACACCTTTCTGGAATATGGGCCTTAATCTTAATCAAAGTTTCCCAAGCCCCGGACCCAAGCAAAATTGAGTTACTTAGCTTTCCCAAAAATTTGGGTGGGTGATAAAAACTACAGTGGTAAAATATTACAATTTTGGGGTGTTTTTCCTAAATTCAACAACCTTTTAGTACTATTCTCACTGAGCTTGGCTACTACTTGACGGTTATATTACTATAGACATTCTCTGTTGATAAACACCTCAATATTTTGAGGTGTTTTATATGTAAAACTATAACTATTTCTAGTCACCTAAAAGTATATAATTTAATTTCCCAATGGTTTGTCATTATTTTGATGTAATCTAAAGGTCTTATGGTGTCCCATCCATGACATCAAGAAAAATAGCCAATAACACTAACAGACATATCTTTTAGAGCATCAAAAATTTCTGAAATTGAGAGGGGTATTGACCGTCCTTAAAGGTTACATGAAAAGAAAAAATCAAGTAGTTTTTATAAATTTGTTATAATAAAACTGAGTGAAAAACAACAACATACAATTATGCACAAATAGTAAATGATGCTCATAAATGCTTTCAAATATACCGCTTCACAAACCTGTATTTGACGACCTTGAAAAAAACAATCTCTGAGTTATCAAGGTCAGATGACGCATGTTAGTGTATGAAGAGTTTCATAAGACCCTGGAATACACACCCAGTAAACTATTATATGTATTGTTTACTATCCGTGGATCTCAAAAATCTCTGTACACTTACCTACGTCATCTGACCTTGCTAATGCTGCTTTCATACTACTTGTCGCTTTGTACTTTTAGCCTGTACAATATCCAAACACCAGAAGATACAAAGCATGACGCGACGTCGAAACAAAGCTATCGAAGTATGTAAGCATCATAGTCGGGCAGTTCAGATAGATCGTTTTTTTCGAGGTCATCAAAAAGGCGCTATATTTTAAAGGTTTTTTTTTAGTATTGTTGACTATTTGTGCTTTGTTAAAATTTTACATTTGTGTTTTCCACTTAGTTTTGTTATGACAAATGTATATAAAGCTATAATTTATATTTTCTTTTCCTGTAACCTTTAAATAGGACCATGCAAACTTACACCTTCATGTTTACCTTGTAGTGGACACCGTGCTGTAGGAATGCATTAATGACAAAGTCAGTAAGTTTGTAGCCTGAGGTAGAAACAAGTGATGCCGTTTTAATTTATGTGTTATGTACTTCTACTGAATCAATGAGAAAGTGAAAAGTTTCAAGTAAATATCTGCTTTCATTTTTATTTTACAGAAATTCAAATTTCAAATAAAAGCAAACAATAAACTCTGATGACAGGAGGTTGACACTGCCTTTTCAGTTTTGACAAAAATGTGTAACTTTGGCGATGAAGAGTCAATAAACAAGTTTTTGCTCCAAAATATTTATCTTGATTTTGATTAAAAAAATTTGACAAGAAAATGCAATTTTTGACATGCTTTAGCAATTTTACAAAAAATCAATAGAGCCAATGAAATCTTGAAACATCTACACATTTGCTTGTAGGCCAACCATTCCAATTCAGTGTTAAGACATGAACTCCCCATCCACCAACTCTCAGATCCCTGATTTTCAGAATATATAATCTGATGATTATATACACAAAGTTTAAAATGTGAGGCAAAATATTCTACATTTGAGATGCTGTTAGAGAAAACTCAAGTGATTAAAAAAACATTAAAAAAAGGATAAGTTAGGGGTCGCTTCAAAACTCAACCGGCGGTTGCCTGCTATCTGGGCGGTTCAACCGAAATAAAAAGTAGCCAACTGCCCAAAGCCGGCAGACAACTGCCAGCTGAGTTTTTAAGCCGCCCTTTAATTCATTTAAAAGGTACAAGTTCTCAAAAATCACTGTCACTGTCAATTTGCTCTTCTATACTTTCTGTTGCCAGTTTCTTCTTCAAATCGCCTTGTATTACCATATGCCCTGTACAAACAAAACAATCGTGATTGCAAAGTTGCTGGCTGAAATACGACTGTATCATAGCCTCTGCCTTTTTTCCAACAAGAAGCTGGTCTGTGTGAAAGTCTATATCATCACAAGTTAATGAACAGTTGTCTCCATTAGTCTTCATCACATGCTTGAGAACATGTTCCTTATTTGTGGCATAGTCAATTAAAGTGACCCTGTAGAAGAGCGGTTCATCTTCAAAGCAGCATTGGTGGTATGGGGTGGTAGGTGGGTGAGTCTTCTTTCCCATAAGTCCATACTGTGTACCGTTATTATTTATGATGCGGCCTTGGAAAGAGTGGACATCGGATGAAAAGCACAGCATGGCCAAGTTGCCATGTTCTGGGTTGGTTTTCTTGGATGTATCTTCACCATCCGAACTTTCCATGTTGTGTTGGTTCTGAAAAAAGTTGAAGGAAACAAATTCATAAGTCAATGAAGTCACTATATGCATCAAACCACACTTTAATACCATTGTACACAATTGGTGACACCCATTGCAAACAAGAAAGGTAGCTTCTACCTATCTGCTACATAACAGCTATAGCTCCTACTGAATTGACCAGAACAAAATGAAAGTTGAGTGTCCCTTCCAGGTGGGATGATTGCTTGTGCCCTTGCCCTGGCACCAAAGGCAATATGTGCCAGACCGTCTAGTTATGATCATGCATATTGGCAACAATATATATCGAGGGAGTATCATAAAGTCTTAAAGATCATCAAGAAGGGTTCTTCCATAGAGCTTTATCAATTAAATGTTGACAGTCATTGTGGTGCAAAAATAGTCTCATTAGTATTTTCAGTCACGCAGTATATATGGCGTTGTATTATGAGGTGGGACGAATCTGCGTTACACACTGAAGTAGAGTGGAATTTGCATGTCTTTCCTTTTAAACCCATAGCATTTCTTTCCCTGTGTTAAAGTCCAAGTAAATTATATGTGATGACTCACCCCAAAAAGGACAGAACACTTTTCAAGAAACAGGTGAAAATAGGCAGCAAAAAATAAGGAAAATAATAAGAATTTCCAACAGATTTTCTGTTGTTAAATTTGATCGCCTTGATCAATTTCAACAAGGTGTCATTTTAAAGCTTAGAAAATGCTGCAACAAATGAAATGAAAAAATCAAAATTGATATCATTTGCGAAGTCCCCCCCCCCTTTCAGGGTGAGCCATCACATATATCATTGTAAAGCTACGATTGTAAGGATCGTCAACAAACCACAAAAAAGTGGATATACAGGGTGGAACAAATGTCATATGGGGTGTAAATATAGAATTTCGTGCAAAAATGGTACATAATTGATTTCATGATATCTTTATAACTCAATATTTTGACCCTTTGATATATGAAGGGTATACTTTTTAAATAAACAAAACTTATAATGAAGGAATTTGCTTCTGCACTGAGTTACAGTGTGTTAAAATGTTACTTAAAAGTCAATTCTAATCCATTCTACAGATACTAATTTATACAATTTCATCCACAATTTCTTTTCATAATCATCCACAATTTCTTTTCATATTCACTGATTTTTCTTTTGTTCATAAATAATAACACTTCAGTTGGTATAAGGACAGGTAATAGCCAAATCGTATTATGCACTGTACAGTCAATTCAATGAGCTTTAATGCATTGCAATATATACTAGGCTGATTTTGAAAAAATCTAAATTTTGATATTTTATCGGGCAACCCTCTAATTTGGTGCATTATGAGTCAAAAATACCACATACAAAATTTCATCTCTTTTTGTGAATATTTAGGGGGTGCTACCGACCTT
>JXSR01S012600.1:13517-28675 GCA_000969725.1 Ophiothrix spiculata
GGCCAAGGCGTTACGTAATTATGACGTCATAAAGTATTTTCGAATTGGAAAATCAGTCAAAATTGCATTATGGCAAAAAGGCCACCTAAAATCAAAGTTTTGCTATAAAAGTTCTAAATAACGGTTTTTCATCGGTATTTTTTGCTAATTAAGACGGGAAATGACCTAACATGTCCTGTAAAGGTGGATCTTATAGCATGCATAATTTTCAAAATGGCGACTTATAAACTTTCGGGATTTCCAACTTTGACGGCCTACCCTATCAGAGTTTAATAATTTATCTAATAATTACAGATCTGAGATTGAAACGCCGCTTCGATAGTTCAGACTAGAATGCATTATGGATAAAATAATGTTATGTGCAGGGATATACAATGCTTTAATTTACTACTTGTCTGTTCAGATATATCACTTTAACTATTTAGAATTAAAAAGAAAAGACAAAAGAAAAACATTTCAGCTCAATGTAGCTTCAGACTTTTCCAGTGCTGACTTGTTTTAGTTTAAGCCATGAAAACATTTACTACAGAGTGTATTAACAGAAAGGCCATCTGTCTCTTATTTTGGAGAATGTGTCTCTATAAGAATTAATAAATAATTTTACGCCAGTTGAATGCCTTTGGTACCCGAGCTAGAGAATGTGAATGCAATATATATAATAACGTTTCATGTTTCATTTTTGTAGGATTATTTTGGGTAATTATATATCAGGACATTTCAGTTGATTTGATCCCGTTGTAACAAGAATGCAAGTCCCCCGTTCTTATTGTCCGGGTTGTACAGTAAAGTATAGGCTAACCACTCTCACGGAACATTAGCTTTACGCTTTATCCTGTTATGGTCTACAGAAGCCAGACTACAATTTCAGGGGGACTAAGATTACTTTCACACCGATGCTTCTGTTTATCAGGAGTGTGTCTGCAGTATTGCTTGTTTCCTTTTTCTTTTTACAAAATGTTTATGTTTAAGATTATGTTACGTGTGCAAACTATCCGAGCCTTTAATCGCTAGTGCCTTTAGCAATCAAGAAACACAGTCATTGGTATCTGTGTCATCTTATTGCCCTTAGTGTTTCTTCTGGCTAGAGTATGTTATGTATGCTTATTTTTATTCGATTGAAAACTCCTTTGTGATATGTTGTCATTAAATCTCAGTTGTGTTGTTCATTAGGAGTATACCTTTGGCAATGCGTCAACAAAGATTATAAGCTGTTCTAGCAGCTTTTTCTGCTGGTTTATTCAAAGCAAATATCGCAAAACACTTTGCATAGCCAACTTTATCTAGTTTATGCCCAAACTTAGGGAAAGGTATTTTCCAAAGTAACGTTTGTAGTAATAATAATCAGTAAAATAATAACAATTATTAGATTGAATTAATTTTCCAAATACATTCAACAAAATTGAGGCATTTGGTATATCCGGGATAATGTACCCTTAAAAAGTTATAGAAGCGTACGCCTTGCAAGTCAATTCATTAAGATGATTGGTGGTTCAGTTACAGAGAAAGTCAACATTTGATCACACATTATATGTTTTAATGCATTGAAAAGCATGCAATATAAACCGTTTTATGTTACCATAGTGTTTGAAGACACTTTCCCTTCCGAGACAATCGAATAAATATAATGTGGCCTCTGCTTTAAGCAAACACATTAAGTGACCATCCGGAGTAGGATTTTGCGTTGATAAAATACATAAAATAATATAGAAATCACTTAACAATTAAAAGATACGGTCACAAGGAAATAGAATTCCTGTAAACGATGAAGATGATATTTATTTTATATAGTTAAATAATATCAGATTTTCAATTTATATAGGAATGGCCATCTTTCAATCAGTTTGGGTATTCTTCTAAAAAAAATTAAAATATACAGCTTATGGACGCTCTAAAAACATGATGTTGTATTATTTAATTAAACCAATCCTGTAGCTGTGCATATACAGTACAAGCTGTTCTCTTGAATATTGTATTTTTTACCCTGCCGATGACTTCAGCAGAGTTTTGATTTTAACGAGTTTATTTCTTCTTCTTTCTTCTGGCAACACTTTGATGTCTTATATCTCCGGCATACAGTGACCAATTTTGACCATTATTATGTTTTAAGCTGTCCAATTTCCAAATAAAGAAAACAAAACAAACAACAACAACAACAACAACGGACAAGGATATCGAACAGAATGCAAAATATCAGATTTTGAACATAATAATGATAAAATTAGATGGATTTTTTCGGATGATACTCAAAAGATATATCGGTGTCGCTGTGAGTTTAAGAAATATCGAGTTCGACGCTGCGCGTCTCGCACGATATTTCGTATACTCATAGCTCGACCAATATATTTATGTATCATTCCTTGGGGGTCAAAGGTCAAAAGAAAGGTCAAATTGTCAACTTTGTCCGATTTCAAAGGTTAATGTGTCAAATTGTTCGTCTTGGAACAGCAATCAAAAGTGTTCATTGTCACCCCGTTGTTCGACCTTTCCTTTGGTCAAAAGTCAAAAGAAAGGTCAAATGTTCAACTTTGTCCGATAGGGTAGGCCGTCAAAGTTGGGGTGTAGGGGTTGCAACCCTTGAAAAATTAAAGTCGCCGTTTTGATTAATATATGCATGCTATGAGGCTGACAATTACAAGACATATTAGAATTATCATTTCCCTTCTTTATTTAAAAAACACCAGATGAAATTCTGTTATTTAGAATTGATTTGGTGGCCATTTTTGCCAAAAGTAAAAATTTTGGACCTGAAAGACCTGTATTACAACTTAATTAAGTAACGCCTTGACCGATTTTTGTGGTCTTCGTATCGTTGGATAGGGGAGGGAAGACCATACCTATCTATTTATAGCAAAACCAAGTTCATAGGGGATTCTGTTCTAAAAAATTAGAGGGGTTTGCATAAAAAAAAACCTTGGTGAGACGTGTTTCTACAAAAAAAGGCTTGGTTAGACAAGAGTTAATAAAAAATATGTTTCACGATTTATCTAAATTACACCTTATTTTTAAAGACATATTCATACTGAATTACTAAAATCATTATCAGGAATTTTGCGGCACATTTTGATGTCCTAGCAGTTTTTTTCCCTTTTCTCAAAAAGTGTAAAATAGACGTGAGCCATTTTGCAAGTCAGGTCTTCTTAGTTGTAATCTTATAAGGAGTTCAAAACCCCCGTACCTGAAAGCTTTTATCTCAGTTAATACTTACCCACTGTTATTGTTATGTTACGAACGGCGGCTTATTTGCAAGTGGACATTTCTAAATGGAAGCTTTTGTTCACAATGCATATTCTCAGTCTCACAAATTTCATTTATTATTCGATCATATTTTTGATAGGAAATTTTATTTTTCTATGTGTTACAGATATTGATAGTTAGACGATAACATGGAATATATATATATATAGACTAAATACGATCTTGGTGACATTTAATCTGTCAAAACCAGAAACCGGAAAAAACATTCGATTTCAAAAACGTCCGTCTGATTTTGAGTCGCCGAAATATGAGAGAAAACTGGATTTAAAATCTGTTAAAAGTAAATATCTGCGGCAAATACATCAGATTTGCATACACTGCAAAAATTGCAGAACACCAGACGCTACTGTTCTGTCAGGTTTCAATGGCATATGTTGACACTCACGATATAGTCTCACTGCATGCTGTTTATGAAATAAGAAAGCTACCACTTTAATGTTTAAAAAAAAATTAAACATATGTTTCCTATATATTTGCAGCATGACAAAT
The DNA here is from genome assembly GCA_000969725.1 of Ophiothrix spiculata. Lineage (NCBI taxonomy): Eukaryota > Metazoa > Echinodermata > Ophiuroidea > Amphilepidida > Ophiotrichidae > Ophiothrix > Ophiothrix spiculata. Next base: position 17,262 of record JXSR01S012600.1, read on the forward strand.
GTTTGACATTTGTTACTTCTTTTTAAAACCTGACACGTGTTCAAACATTTAAATGTTAACACATCAGACAGTGTTCAATTTTGAACGTATGCATTTAACATATCAACTTTTAAACACCTGGGATATCTTTTCTTTGTTCGATTTTCAACACTAATGTTCAAAATTGACATTTTTGAACACTTATTTATAAAAAACACATGTTTTTTTTTCGAAATAAGTAATCTAAAATGTTAATTCATTTATGTTTTGGAAAGCTGAACATCTAATGTTAAAAAAGTATAAAGGTTTTGAACACGTGTTACGTTTTGAAGTGTATGACATCAAAGCGTCTTCGTGTCTATATCCTTGTCTGCCAAATGCCATTAATTACACAAGAAGGCCGACAGCTATCGGATCGGTAAAACTTTGCATAAAGTGTTTGTCATGTATCAAGTTTCAGCTAATTTATCGTAACGAGTGGCTACAATGAACATACTAATCTTTCGGATGTCTCCACAGTTCTCATCTTCCTGCATCAAACGAGAGCAAGGAACCGGTAGAAGAAATATGGTATATATTTTTGCCAGTTCTCAGCGTATTGTTTTGTCCATTTTTTTAAATATTTGTTTACAAACATGTCAGTCGAAGGAAGATTTTATTACATACCTTATATTTGTGTATGATTTAGAGTAATAATATAATAATAGTTCTAACATAGAAAATATGTTTTATGAAACACAAATCTAGAAGTCATATTAAAACTGAGCAAAACGACCGTGAAATTATAAGAAATACCACAAAATCCGCTGAGAAATATAAAATTAAAGCACATTTTAAAGAAGAACGAAAGAGCTTCAACTATAGAATCATGCTCCATTCAGAATAGCGTTTCTAAGTGGTATAAAGTATTATGAATCTTATAACCATGGTCCAGACTTTTCATGTACGAAAATAAGAATAAAATAAAGTGCTCACGTTACTTGAGAAACTTTACAACACGTATTACAATGTTAGATGGCGCTACAACGACTCTTCGACATAAGAAGAATATATACTGAGATTAACTTTGAAGTTGTGTTTTATTTATTTATTTTTTCATTAAAATACTAATTTTTGATCTTTCTGTTAGATGTTTTTAAAACTTCTAAGTTTTAAAGATGTGTATTAAAACTACTAACAAAGCACTTACAAAGCCGGACTATAAACTGCCTAAGAACTTTCAGTGATGCATGTTACAAAAAGTATCATATCAAAAGGCGATGTCAGTTTGTACAGTTTAACAACAACAAGAAAAAATCGTTCTATAGTCCTTCATAATCCTGTGTCATTAAAACCTCATAACTTAATCAGTTATTAAGAATTAATCAACACCATCATAGGTTAAATCAGCACAATTTGCAACGATTAAAATGGGTAAGGGCCAAATTATACTTCTTTTTGAGGTACCAAATATTTTGTGTAACAAGTCTGTGTTATCCTATGATCTAGTAATATAATTCCAATACATCTTCTAATCAATAACGGATAATTGGTGTTGTAAATCACCAAATAGTTTCACCAAATACTCCTCAATGTGGTAGTATTGATTTTTCATCACCAAGCCTCCGTTATTAATAGAACATACATTGGAACTATATATCAGATTATAAGATAAAAAAGACTTGTTGCACAAAATATTTGGTAGCTCAAAAGAACTATGTTTTGACCCTAACTCTATAATACAAGACAATCCGATTATGAAAGCAATTACTTTACTAATTTCATAATAACACCTATATAAATATTAAAAAATACAACACATGACGGAAAATAGAAAATCAATTCTTTGATTCTTATAATTTAAGTTGCATGAGTTTTCTAATAATAAGATTCAAACGCCGCTTCGATAGTTCAGACCAGAATGCATAAAATAATACGTTTTGGGTGGGGCTATACAATGCTTTAATTTATAACTTGTCTGTTGAGATACATCACTTACAATTAAGAACTAAAAAGAAAAAAAAAAGTAAAATATTTCAGCATGATGTAGCACCAGACTTGTTTCAGTTTAAGGGTAAAGGGAATCCATCTGCTCAGGAAAATGTGAATCCTAACTATTTTTCAACCATGAAAAGATAACTAGTTTCCACTGCCTTTGCGGGGACTCGAACCATGGATTATGGCGGGGTATTCAATAAAAAGTATCAAGTCTAAAATCTGTCAAAATTTGAAACCAGTCGAATTGTTCGAACATCATGAAATTATGAGGTTTCGGCGAAAAAGGGTCAACTTTTTCGAAGAAGTCTTTAGGCGTCATTTTGACCTTGATAATGGACGAGAAATCACTAGTAAAAATTCATATATAAACTAAAGAAATTATTCAATATGCACGCCAAAAATTGTGATATTCTGATATGTGTAAGTAGGTAAAAACTTGCAGTAAACATGACATTCAGCCAAGCGGGACGTTTTTAGGGACTGTAGCCTTAAGCATGAAAACATTTGCTAAAGATTGCACTTACAGAAAGGCCCTCTGTGTCTCATTTTAAAAGATATTTCTTTATTAGAATTAAGACATAATTGTTATGCCAGTAGATTGCCTTTGGTACCCGACCTAGAGAATGTGAATGCAATGTATAATCCCGTTTCATGTTTCATTTTCATAGAATTATATTTGGCAGTTTCATATCAGATCCCGGTGCATCTTGTATTCACAAGTGTTTCTGCGGGATTTTGTGTGCAAACATTTTTAGAACGCAGTAATGTTTAAGATTATATAAATTGTGAAAGCATGAGCTTAAATCCATGAAGATGCTTGAAATGCTTCTTTATGGCATATTTGTGACATTCGTCATTTCAGTGGATGTTTTGAAGTTTTCACTATGCTATTTTTGTGGTTCTTAGAGTGTTCATCTTAATATAACCTTATCCTAGGCCAAATGCATTTTTAATACTATATGAAGCTATTATGTAATAAATTAAAAACAAGTTGTAAAAGCTATCTGAGCTTTAATCGCTAGTGCCTTAACAATCAAGAAACACAGTCATGGGTATCTGTGTCATCTTATTGCCCTTGGTGTTTCTACTGGCTAGAGGATACTTACGTATACATAAGTAAATCCTGTCTTTTTGTATTTTGATTAGATTGAAAAGTGCTTTGTGATTTGTTGTCATTAAATCTCAGTTGTGTTTTTCATTAGGAATATACTTTTGCCAATGCGTCAACAAAGATTAGCAGCTTTTACTAAAGCTATACTGTTTAATTCAAAGGCAATATCTTAAAACACTTTTCATAGGCAACTTTATCTAGTTTATGCCAAAACTAAAGGGAATGTATTTTTGTCTAAAATGAGCACAACGACCTAGAAATGTCTATGTCACGAAGACAACTTCCGTTTTAAAATCAGATACTGTATATCTGGTTACGTCCCGAAAAAGCAAACAAATGATTAATCAAAGAAAATTAATGAATTTAAATGGTCAATTTCAAAACTTAGTTACACATTTAGAAAAGGAGTGTTGTTATTTAAATGTAATTTAATTTTGATAAAGAGGGATTATACTTTATACCTAGAATGGTAATTTAACCAATAATTGATTTTTAACATTACACAGTTGCTCTTTGATATTCTAAAGTCAGAGCGTAATGTCCTTAATGGTAAATGCGAAGTGTTTCTGCGTCTGGTCAATTATATCGTTTGGTCATCTAGACGACTTCCGTTGCAGTGGAGAGCGAAGGTTGGTTTCTCAATTGATTTGTCTTATTTGAAGGTTAATTAACACAATTAGCTAGTGACCCTTTCGCAAAAGTGTGGGGAATATTCCGGGGGGGGGGGGGGGACGGGACGGGGGAGACCAAAACCCAAATTGACAACCGTCAGCCATTTTGAAATAATCGATTATTTAACAGTTCTATACAAGGTCTCTTATCAAAAAGTGCATTACGGGGTTTGGGGGTCAAGAAATTAATATTTAACATCAGTTTACCTATATGATGTCTTTTTGACCTTCGAATCCAATATGGATGCCTTCGGTCAACTTGAAATTGAGTTTTTCTCTAGTTTGACCTACAAACCTTAACAGCATGACTGTGCTTTTCATGGTTATCAGGGTCGAGCAACTCATATTTGAAGTTTGTTTAATAATTTGACTACATTTTCACCTTCAAATTCAAGATGGCCATCGAAATTCCTGCTTAAATACTATACTCTATTTTCATATAATGGCACAAATTAGGATCTTGTAAACAACTTTTTTGTTCAAATTAATTACTGGGAAATGGCTTCTTGGGCCGTAACAAATACATCTTTATACTCCAAATTAATACTTTAACTTCACAATGGCCGCCACTATAGTGATTTGCATTAAAATGGACCAAACAGCCTTTAAAATGCTGTTATTATAAAGAGGAAATAACATTTAGGGTTACAAAATAATAAATTTGCAAATAAACACTTGCCTGCAATCATCAATTGCAAGTAATTTTTTTAAGTAAGAGTTAAATGACTTGATCTAAGGTATTACATATTCTGTGATTTAATTTCAATAGAAGAATTTGTTGGTTTAACGCAGTATCCAACAGCTGTCTTTCTGGATGACTTTTTTATTTTTTCTTGTATGTTTGTTTATATACTTTTTTCAAAATTCGTAATTTTGTAAACATACTTCATTTGAGGGGACAATGTCCCATCATAAATCAAGCTTTTATTTTAAACTTTACATATGTTGTGGTACCTTCGCACAGCAAATTGAAAAAAAAGTATTTAAACAGATATCATATTCAGTTGATAGTCATATCTTTAATGCAATGCAATAACCAATAGTTGTTCAATAAAATGTTATGTATATGCATGCTATGACCAATATCGATAAAAATGCTGATAATTCTCGAGCCAAGTATGCGAAAAATCACCTAGGAGGCATTCGGTATATTGGTGTCAGAGATTGAAATCGTTAATTGCTGCGCATGAGATATTTTGGTCGGCACATGAAAATCTGTTTGAGTTGATATTCTAATCGTGGTGCCATTATCGATAAATTCTAATGGAATGAAATACCAGAGCAGTTATTTTTCAAGAATATCAATTCTAGTAGTATGTAAAACAATAACAGTTTTAATTTAAATAAAAAGCATCTCTGACTTACACTGGTATTCAAAAGTAATTGGCAAAAGTGTCTCAAATTGAAAATTATCTCATTATGTATCTCATTTTGCTCATTATTTTTTGAGCAAAATGAGATACATTATGAGATGATTTTCAATTTGAGACAGTTTTGCAAATTTGAGATACTTTTAAATACTAGTGTTATGTATAAATAAAAGAAACATTGCATACAAAATGTTTTGTCAGATCCAAAGCAGTAATCGGTAAAAGTAGAAGATTTTCTAGATTTTTGATATGTTATTGTATATTTTTGTCTGATATTATCCTGTAAAAATCATTACTTTTGCAATTTGTTTGACCTATGGCTTTAATTTCCATTATGATGATTAGCCTATATATTATACGATAACATTTAACTTTATTACAACAAAACGATAAGTCGTTTTAAGATCCGTGCAAAATAATTAGTATCGGTACACTGAAAAAATTATTTCGTCAAACTTGGTGGAAAAGTCGTCAAACAGGGGTTATAAATTAGTCATGCAAGTGAATTTCCACTTATTCGTCGCTTGACGATATTTGCGGGCGCATGACAAACGAAAACAAGTGCAGGACAAAATATTTGTGTAACTGTACGAATTACAAATCTTTGAAGGACGAGTTTGAACAATTGACAAATCTACTTTTCGTAAATTGACAAATGCACATTGTCATGAGCTAAGGTCAAGACAAACTAATGTAGGCATGACAAGCTATGTTGACAAACTTCTTTGAGCACGACTAACCATACCTGAGAGCTGACGAATTTGCATGACGAACAATATCGTATATAACGGGTTTCCGTACCTTCAAGAAGTGGCGTGGCGTTTTATTCTCGAGTCGATTGCACAGGAGGACAATTAGCGACAACACCTCTTTGGATTCGGATAGAACAACTCTTTAATTCCAGGTTAGGTTTGTGCCTAACCTTTCATGTCATTCCGACCAGACCGCATTGGATTCGGAGTCGGACAGAACAACACTACTGGACTCAGAATTCCCGTACTCATATTTAAGCTTATTCATACTTCATCATCAGATTCTGACCAGACTTGTCCCCTTAGATGGACCTCACAAGCGAGCGACGTAGGCACACGTTGCGATGTCCATCTGGATGGACTAGACCACACAGCCATTTCAAAACCTGCAAGCAGAACCTGAGTGTTTCGTCTCGTGAATTTCACATGGATTGAGCCATACCTAAATGGAATTAGTCTACCGAAAACAAAACCTCTTAAAAACTAGTGTCACTTGACAAATTAAGTGACAAATTATTATTCTTGCATGACAATTTAATTTTTGTGCATGACAAATTATTTTTTCTCATGACAAACTAATTTTTCAGCATGACTAATTGTCATGAGAAATTCGTCATACTAGACCGTTTTTCATGACTAATTATAATTCGTTGTATGACGAATTCCACGACAAATTATAGTTTGTCATACTATACCATTTTCATGACAACTTATTATTTGTCAAATGATGAAACAAAGTTTTCAGTGTATCAGCCGTCAATTTAATCAAATAATTGGTAATCAAGATCGGTTAAAAAGGGCTTATCGTAGACTCAAACAATCGATGAACGATTAGTGTATGTCGCTACGTATTATACTAAATGTTGAAGCTGAAAACAAAATCGCGATTTTAGAGTAACACCTGCTGAATGAAAAAGCAAAAAAAAAAAAAAAAAGGAAAAGAAAAAACTTGCTCCGGCATTCTTATACCATATTTTGGTTGTTACCTCTTGGAAAAGTCGGAGATGGCTCTATTGATCCATCTCTTACATACAAACATTTTAGGATAAGAATTATCATGCAATGTCAGGCTGAAAAAGAACCATGTCTTTAAAGCCAAACTGTCTTACAGCAAAGGTAAATAACATCAGCTTTAATTTTCTGTGAAAGTTCTTAGACATTAAAATCATATTTTTCGGCACTTCTTAAACCTGTAACTTTCATTATTATTTAATCATTGGTTTTAAAGGCAACACTATGTAGGAAACTCAAGTTTTAGTGGGCATATTTATCAAAAATGTCCAACAAATTCGTGTCGAAAGTTTTGAGAGACTTTACCGATCAATCGGAGTGAAAATAGAATATTCCTGTAGGTTTTCAAGTTGCACGAAATCGCTTCAACATCATAGTCTATTTAAGCATCTTAAGACACTGTTCAATAAAAAGCAAAACAATATAAACATCTATGCAGTGTTTTTGCCTGCCAGACTCTCCCTTGCGGACACAAATATTTGCATTACTTTTTAGTACATGGGGCGATTTCATGTCGAGATGTTTCAATAGATCTTCCCTGAGAATTAACACTGTGTGAATACACCTACATCATTTTCTTTCCCCATCGGTTTGATCCAGCTCTATCGTTTATGCCAAGTGAATTTTGTTGATTTGAATGATTCTAAGCTAAGGATTATTCGGCCATCACCTATATAGATTGCCTCAATCAAGAAACGTATATGCTGAAACAAAGAGATGGGAAATATAGCCAACTGGTTAAATATGGATTGCGAGAGGTATCTCAAATACCTTTTGCCTACTGTTTTGTTGTTTATTGTTGGAGCTTGTCAAGTTATCTCCCAAAATGTTCTGGTAAACAGTGTAATTTTTGTGACGTTTACACTTCAGTTGAAGCCTTTAAACATACCAAAAACAGAGACTCAAAAATGGATTTTCAGTTAAAATCAGTAAAAAAAGAAGGGCTACATATTTTGTATTATATATATATATGTATAAATATATTTATTATTGTGTATATCAAAAGAATTTTCTATTGAAAGTTGTAATATGAAACAAAAACCAATGTAGAATAGTAAAATGTAGATACGTGGCATATAGCAATCAGTTGCAACGTAGCCGTATTTAATACATTCTGTCTAATGCGTAAATCAAGTTTAGATGCACTTGCTTATAAGAAAAAACATAAAAGTAGGTTTATATTTCAAAAGATCACCGAGTATCCTTAAATGTCTTGGTTGCTTCTTGCAGTTTGCTTAGATAGATAGTTTGTGTGCAAAGAACAAACCGTAGCGCGAGGTTACTGATGAGATTTAATTTGCAACATATTATGTTGTTTTAGCAGTCGAGTGATGTATACACAGTTTTATTAACACCCGTTACGGGAAAAAATTATGTCAAAGATAGGAATTCGATAAGTATGTCGGTCAAAAGTCATAGAGTTTGCCAGCAAACAGACTATTTTATATCAGTTTATACGCAAATGTTACCACTGTTGTTTTCACGCTAAAAGATGATGGTCCTTTTTATTATATTACTATTTTCCTGTACATTTAGTATAGCCATGAGATATAAACTTTGTAGAAATAGAATCAAGATATTATCTTGGCTGTTATCAACTCAATATCAATCGACTGACATACTGCAAGGTGTTAATGGCTCGGAAATAAATAAAATGGCGGAATAGATAGGGCTTTAAACTCGGCTCTCCGTAAATAATAATCTTCACAGTTGTAGTATTAAATCAATCATAAGTAAATGTTCAAGTAAGAAGTGAATAAATCTAAAGTACTTATTTTGCTTGGTACTTTGCGATATGTTCAAAAGTTTCGGATATTAACTGAGTTTTTGTTGATTTATCTTCTTCCCCCCTTTTTTTTTTGGGAGGGGGGGGGGGCAAAAGGCATTGCAGAGGTCAAGGTCAATCAGTTATCAGTGCATTATACACTTATTAAAATAGGAACCTACACCTTTAATTAGTCTTGCGCGGAAATTACTAGGCGCAAAAATATTGGCGTTTATTTCAGTTGATAGTCGAATCGTTCACGCAACAAACGTTAGTTGTTTTAGAAAATAAATTACATGCTATGACCGATGTCGAAAAAAATGCTGATAAAAGTCAAATATGCAAAAAACCAACACCACCTTGAAGGCATTCGGTATATTGGTCTTAGAAATAAAAACCGGTAACTGCCGAGTTTGATAGATTTACTACTCTGGTCGGCATACTAAAGAAATCTGGGTTGATATTCTAATTGTTTTGCCTGTTGAATTTGTCAAGTAATTTGCTTTAGGTTGAATTCATTTTAAAAGAACATCGCTTTAGCAGTAAAGACACTACAATATACAAGACAAGTCTATATATGATAACAAGAAAAAAAAAGAGTTTTACAGTCTATCTCACTTATATTAGGATTGGCTTTTGATAGCAATGCGGGATTTTCTGTTTGTTTACTATGAAAACTATTATGGTAATCCCTTGAGCAGTTTCTGTCCCAACCGTTTTATTACAGTTATAACTTTAAAGGAAATTGAATATAGTTGCTTTTAAATTACACCTTGTGATTGACACTTTTGCTATATTGCTTTAATCGCCAAAATCAAGTAATTTATATTCTGGCAGCAAGGTGGACGAAAAGAGAGGATCGAGTAAAAGAATTGGTCAAAAGTATCAGACTTAACATTATAAAGAGACAAGACTTGTCGGAATGAAATTACATACATTGGATTATATTATAACCGACATTTGCCAAATGGCCAAATAAATGTGTGTTTTTGTGATTTTCTCAAAAAATGTGATTTTTGGTAAAAAATCAACATCATCATCATGTTCCCTGTGAAAATTCATTTCTGGTAATGTAAACTTTTATTAACTGTATAGGAGCATGGTCCGATTGCCTCAACCTTTTTTCAAACTTTTAGAGATTTTGGTACCAAAATATTGCTCATATTTTTCTCATCACCCATTTGAAATTTAACGGCTGAGTTATGTTCCGTTTTGGCGATATATGAAAATGTGTCTAATTATGGTAACCAGTAACGTATAGGAAGCTCTGAATGAAATACAAAACTGCCCATAAAATCAAAACCGTTTGACCGATTCAGCTGAAATTTGAAATGTAGACCTCTTGAGTGATCATCTTTCATATGACATTGAAAACAAAATTTTAAAAAATCGGACCAAGCTCCATTAAGCACTTTGTTATAAAGTAATGGTACAAAATAAACTTGTAAAAACGTAAAATTGAGTAACGTGCGCCTCCCTTAAATCTTGAAAACTGAACCTTGTCTAGGAAAATGTAATGTTCTTCCATTGTGATTGTTTAACTTGTATACATTCTATAATTGTTTAAGTATGTTTTTAATGTTATCACGGACATTAGGAAGAACAATGATTTTATATTGAACATGTTTTTAACAGGGTTCAAATAAAGAATATATAAATATAATACATCTTTAATAGGCTATATTTTCTAATACATGTTTGGTATAAAGACCATTTTGTTTTAGATAGGAGTATTTTATCGTCCTTAATATTATGCATCCATTTAGAAAAAAATGATTTCATGTTCAAGTTTAAAAAATCGAAGGAGACGTTTAGTGACCAACCAAAAGATTTAGTACTAGGAAAGCTCGTTGTCTCTTGTGTAAGCTATCTGAGCTTTTAATCACAGTTGCCTTAATTAACAATCAGAAAAAAAAACACATGGCTATCGATGTCATCCCAGTGCACTTGGTTTTTCTATTCGCTTGAGGATATTGATGTATACATAAGTGAATCCTGTCTCTGTTTATTTTATTTTAAGTTGAATACTTCTTTGCGATTTTTTATCAGTCGTGTGGTTCGAAGTCCATTAGGAGTGTATCTACGGCACAATGCGTCAGCAGAGATTACAAACTGTTTTACTTTTTTATTTAAGTTATACTGTTTGCACATGCTTTGTGCTCTTCCTGGAGGAGTTTTATCAGCTCCATCTCTGGAAGTCTTCAGGAAGAGTGCTGCATCAGTCCTGTAATCAGCTCCAGTTTTTACTCGCACCATGTCATCTTCATCGCACCGCAAGTTTCGTCTTTGAGTTCACCGCAAGTTTTGTCTTTTGAATTCATCTTTGGCACCCTACTTTCTTCATTTGCTTGGAAGCACATCTAGTCTGCACTGCACGAAGTCAATGTCACCACCCTTTGCATAACGTCCAATTGGATCCTGCAGAGTATTCAACGTAAACGTAAACACGATAAAGAAAACACACTTTGCATAAGCTACTTTATTCTGCTAATGCATTATATAGAAGAAACCTCTTTTTGCCATTGAGGTCTGTGTTTGGCGACACCACTCATAAAAAAAGGCACACAAAATCAGTGTCAAAATATTACAGGATTTTTTTTCTATATGAGATTTGGTCCTAAATTAACTCACACTGTTTATATAATTGTTCCTAAAAATAGATTACAAAAAATCGAATTGAAAAATAGAAATATATTGTGGCTAAATTTAGATGTAAAAACTAGGCTTTTACTGTTACTTATAATACTGATTCACAATGTTTTATTTTTTAACAACAAT
>JXSR01S012600.1:64657-84233 GCA_000969725.1 Ophiothrix spiculata
AAGAAAGGGAGGAAGAAGAGAAAAAGGAAGAAGGAAGAAGAGAAAGGGGAAAGAAGAGGGAAAAGGCAAAGGAAAAGAGAAAAAGAAAGAAAAGGAAGGAAGAGAAAAGGGAAAAGAGAAAGGAAAAGGGAAAGAAACCATTATTTTGTTCAAAAATATGCGTTTTTTAGCTAAAATAAACATTTGTCAACATACTTTTTGCGCGCGTTACATTTTCCCGTATCATGGGCACGACCAATTCATGACTTATGATCATTATTGCATGTACAGCGTGTAAATGTTTGCATAAATTGCGCTTGCTGAGTACACTTGATATTCGGAGTTGGCTCTATCTGAATAAATTGTCGCATCCGAGCTAATTTTACCTTATTGTCATATCCGAGCTAATTTTACCTTAAGACTTGCAAATATCTGCATACATTGTCACTTCTGAGTTCGTTTTAATTACGTCTGGCTGCAATCTCATTTGCTGGTCAGTGAAGTTAACGTCGGCATATGTAAGGTCTTCAACATTGCCAGGGGGAAATTCTTGTGGTTCCTTTTCTTCAATAATATCGCCACTCCTGTATGATTTGAAACATACTTTACCTCCTCCTTTTTGAAGAGGAAGTGAGTATACAATCTCTGCATCAGCCTTTCCAATCTGCTCATCGTTGCTGGGATTTACAGATACATGTAAATCGTCTTCACCTTCAACCATTTCATCATGTTTCTTACGTTTCTTCATTGGAAGTGCGTATAATGCTTCTGCATTAGATAACTTAGTTGAAGCATTGGGCTTAACGGAGTCTTCCTCTCTTCCTTCGACGGATGTCGTGCAAGATTGTTCCTGTCGTTTAGCATTAATATTGCTGTGTTCTTTTTTAATTGGGTGTGTGTAAATAACTTCAATGTCACTTTTTTGGTTAGGGCCCATATGAATTGAGTCCTGATTTCTTTGTGCCCGTGGTACGTTCCTCAAAGAAGTTTCACTACTCAAATCGGTACCTCTTTGAAGAGTTACATTTCTTTGCTTATTTTTGGTTATTCTGCAGATGACAACAAGGATGCTACTGATAATCACTAAAATAATGAATATTATAGCTCCTCCTGCCAAGATAAGAATGTTTTCATTCACAGGTGAGATGGCACTATTCGAATTAGTACTCGTAGGTGGCTTGTCACTATTCAAACCAGTGGTGTGCTTGACGCTTTTATTCTGTAGGGAAAAAAGTATCAGAAAGTAGTTTATTATTATTTTCTAAATGTCGTGTAAGTGAAATCAATATACAATTAAGATCTCATTACATTGTATAAAATACCGCGTGTCAAATAAAAACGGGTGCAAGTAAAAAGCGCCCTCTAAGTCGATTAATACGTATAGGTTCATGGCCAAAGGTAGAAGGGAATATTTCATTTATATGGTATTTAGTCCATTTGGGAAATTTCTAGTAAATATCTGTGGTTTTTTTTCTTTTCTTTTCAGTTTCTGTATTTTACAGAAATATGGCACTTGCCTATATTAATGTATGAATAAACATGACTTCAAATTATTACACTATATTACGAATTAACCCCATTTTGCAGCGAAAATATCCATTTAATATTTTAAAACTTGGTGTTTTCCTTGAGTTACAAGTACAACACTCTTTTAAGTAAAAGTAGCATATTTTTTATTTCACCCTTTAGCAGTTTGTTATAATTGCAAGAAGCAAATAGAACAGAAACGAAAAAAGTGTTTTCAACCATCCACAATCATAAGAAATTCGGTAATTTTGATGAAACGAAAAATAGCGGGTACTATAAGGTTTGGATTAGGTGAGACCCCCAAAATTGGGCTGCGTTGATTGCTTAAGGCCAAAAAATTGCTATTTTGAAAGGAACAAATGTTTGAAAAAAATGAAGCATAAACTCACTTAATACAATCACGTCTTGCATCAATGATATCAGTTTGTGGATGACCGAGAACATGCTAAATTGAATAATGAAAAAACTGAGTTTTTCGTAGCTATATCGTCACACAATAAACGTCTCATGCCTCCAGTTTCACTTCAGATAGGTTCCGACACCATCTTACCTGCTGATTGTATACGAAACCTTGGTGTTATCTTTGACAGTCAAATGACAATGGCCAATCAGATCTCTACTGTTACACGCAGCATAGCTTTTCACCTCCGTAACATTGCACGCATCCGTCGCTACTTGGACTTTGAAACATGCAATCATGTTGTTCGATCTTTGATTTTGTCTCCGCTTGACTATGGGAATGCTCTTCTAGCAGGATCAAATGTGAAAGAGATTGCCCGATTGCAACGTCTTGAGAACTGGGCAGTTAAGATTATTTTCTGCAAATCAAAGAAAGATCACGCCTCACCTCTTCTGGAACAGCTACACTGGCTACCTATTAGTGAGCGCATTACGTTTAAGATCCTTCTTTATGTCTACAAGTGTGTTAATGGTCTTGCACCTGCTTACCTTGCTTCATGTCTAACTTTGTATACACCAACTCGTGAGGGATTACGATCTGCCTCTGATGTAACAAGACTGGTTGTCAACAAAATTAAGAACAGGACACTGGAGTCAGCTGCTAGCAAAGCATTCTATTACTACGCACCAAGACTATGGAATACCTTGCCACAATCTCTTCGCACTGCCAACACAGTTATCAATTTTAAGAGAGGTCTCAAGATTCACCTTTTCCCAAAGTAATTTTCTGCATGCTTCAGTTTTGTCTTTTCATTTTTTTCCCAATTAGTTTGTGTTAGTTTCATGCTTTTTGTTTTTGTTTTCAGCGCTGTGATCTAAATGAAATGGCGCTATATAAAAGCCTCATGTATGTATGTATGTATGTATATGTATGTATTTTTTCATAACTATCAATTTATTTATCAATTTATTAATAAAAAAATGAAAAAAAAAAACAACTAATATTTAGATTCTTTATATCAAACCTTTGATTTAGTTGCATTTCACGCCAACAAAAACGATTTTAAGATTCGGAAGTACTGTATAATCACGTAACAATTTAGCCGATTTTCATGACCTTTGTATATGGTTTGATACCGTAGGACCAAACCTACTCATTGATAGCAAAATCAATTTGTTTTCACTTCCCGCCATTTTTTTCGGGGGATGGTAGGTGTACATGCTATAAAAATAACCTTTTTATACCGGGTGTTAACATCCAGCTAGTCATAAGGTTTGTTTTATATAAAATAATATTCGCCAGTCCGAAAGCGTATCTTCCAAACCCGAAGTTTTGAAAGTCTATACATGTATTTGAAAAAAGGTCCGTTAGTCCGAAAATAGGGTTCGCTAGTCCTGATTGGAAAAACTTCGCTAGTCCGAAAAAAAAAGGTCTGACAGTTCAATATTTGTAAGGGTCTACTAGTTCATAAGATTTGGCATTCTTAAAGTCCTAATATAAAAAAGGTGTACCAGTCTAAAAATGAAAAAGATTAGCCAGACCGAAATTAAAAAAAGGGTCGCCAGTCTGAAAATTAAATAAGGTTCACTTATTTTGTTTTGTTCCCTCCGTAATTCCTTGTTTAAAATATATAATTACCCTAAGTTCTGGTTCAATTAGCAACGTAGCAATCTTACTGCTTACATCCTCAAATCCGTTGTTCGCTCTGCATGTAACAATCGTATTATTATCCGTTTTTGTCATGTGTATAATTGTCATATTCATGCCTGAATTGCGTACAACGTATATGTCCACGTTATTCTCTTGAGCGGCGGTGCCGTTAAAAAACCAAGAAAATGTCAAAGTAGGATATTCAATTTGCGGTGTGCACTGGAACGTGATATTTTCGCCTTCCGGAACAAAAACGTTAAGCGGGTGAATATCTACCTTTGGTGGAATCTTCATAGGTGTAATAGTGCATGATGCACCTAATGTTGAACCCAATTCAAGTTGTCTACCAAGAGGAAAGGCAACGCATTTGAATTCACCATAATTGTCCGAGTCTTTCAGATCATTTAGTGTAAGTAAAAACTCAGTGCTCGACGAATTACTCTCTTTTGTTCCCAACTGAAATGTATTGTGATGGTACCATGTCAGATTTGCTGGTGCATTTATTGTACAGTTTATGGTTGCAGTTTTATGTGATAAATCCGTTACGGTTTCTGAAGAAATACAAGATGGACGTTGGATTCTAATTTTTGTTCCTTTAGCTGACTTGCTGCAAGAATGTCGACAAGAGCATTGGTAGATGTACGCTGTGTCTGACAAGTTTACATCTGTTATTGTTAAATGAAGATGCCGATGAACTAAGTCAACACTGTATCGTTTGGAACGTTTAAAAGTACCTGATAATCCTGCACAATTACCAATGTATTGACTTCCTTCCACTAAACTCATGACCCGCCCGAAATATACGGCGTCGCATGCCGCATTTGATGGTATAGAACACTTAAGGATTACATCACCTCCTTGGACGACATCTACGTAATTATTCACATTTTGGTTGGATGAGCAGATATTTAGTTGTATCATGTGAATAAGCAGGACCAAAACAACTTCCATCTTATGCTATGGCATATAGTCAATGTGTCAAACAAATGTTTTACGGAAATATCTACCAGCCTTAATGTTACTTTTGACCTTCGATTTACATATAACTTGCCAGCTTCCGACTAGAATTTCTATTTTCACCATTTGTAATACTAAACAATCGCTCAAACGCTCAAACTGAGTCATTGCGCCATCACAACTTTTAGTATAAAATGAATAATGTGAGTCTATAGCTCATTTCATTTTGAAAGATGGCAATTACCCAAGGGGGGGGGGGTAGCACCACCCCAACCTAATCTTTTTGCAACGGAACCTCCTCTGAACTAGTTTTTTGCTTTCAATAGATAGATATGGTAACGATACCAAGATCACCAAAATCAGCCGAGGCGTTACGTAATTATGACGTCATAAAGTCCGTCCGGGTCGGAAAATCTGGATGCTATAAAAGTTCTAAACAACACATTTTCATCGGGTATTTTGCTAATAAAAAGGTAAATTTTAATTCTAACATGTCCTGCAAGTTTCAGCTTCATAGCATGCATATTTGTTTTCAAAATGGTGACTTAAAATGCCCCGGAGCCTCACCAACCACCCTACACCCGAACTTTGACGGCCTACCCTAACCCCATCTTAGGCGGACCTGGGATCGGTTGCGTTTTGCGTTTTGCGCAGCGGGAAAAAGCCTTAGGGACATAAGTCATTAACTGGTCATAATTTTTGTTTCACATAAAGACATTGGTAGAACCATGCCAATTTGTATTCAACGTATTGTAACTCTAAATATATACACTTAAAACCTACAAAGTTATATATTGCTGGAAAGCTTATTTTCCGAGGATTTCAGTTTTACCTAAATAAACCTAATTTTGAGGAATGGGTAAAAATTATACAGGGTGCAAAATAAAATAAAAGTGCATTTTAGTCAACCAATTTGGCACAATGAGATTTTGTTAGGGAAATGTGTATCAAAATGACACATACATCACTTGATGAATGTAGTGATGGCCTTCGATAAAATAATACATTTGGTGACCAATTTCATTGTGGTCAAAATACTGAGGATGGTTAAAATCTATGAAACGACTCATTAATTTTCGGGATATTTATATGTCATAATTTTTTCTCTGTATACACTACCCAAAAATTAATCACATAATTGGATTCCTCGTCAAATTTACTTTTGAAAAATGTATAACTTTTACCAACTACGTCGACTCGGTCAAAAGATATGCCGTTTTAACGTTTTTGAGTGTAAATGCATGTTTTGTATAGTAATGTATAGAGAAAATTACCCACATATAAACCATTAAGAAACAACATAATTGGGATTATATGTAAATATCTGATACATGTTTTAGCATTATACATATCTCATTTAGGTATATACAAAAAATGATGATCCCATCGTTTTTATTTTTAACAATACATGCGTTTATAAATCATAACTTTCTTACACTTTTGCATGTAATCCTATGCGCGCCTCCTCCACCGTCGCCTCCTCCACCCGATCCATCGTGTTCCCTAATTGCTTTTTTAAGTATAACTTCATTAATTAAAATCATGGAAAGCTCACTTTTTACACATAAATAGAGTATAAATAGACCTTTCATATGATACCAAATTTTCCCAAATACGTAAAGAAGTTTTAGCAGAAATGCATGTTTTCTATCATTATTAGGGTTAATATGTAACAGATCCATGATATTTGACGGACCTATTTGTGACGCAACGCCTTAGAGGGTTGCAAAAAACCACCCCCAGGGAAGACGAGGGTTAATAAGCATTACAAACATAGAAGAAAGGTTCACATTTTTATCCGCTATGTTGGCAACAAAGTTGAAGGATGGGTTAATAAACTGAAATGAAATAACGAGTATTAAATGACGTCACTAAACATGCAAGCGTCAAAAGAATCTGGAATCTACCCTTCTTAAGCATGTGTCAAGGGTCGTCAGTCATTCAACGTCAACTTGACGCTGAATCTTGGCCGAGCAAAATAAGAGCACAAATCTGCACATAAGTATGTGAGGAGAAGTGGTGTAGATTCACCTACTTCTTGCCTCTCATCTAAAGTGCGGTGAATCTTCACCTTAAACTGTTCTTGCTTGCTTACTTGCCCTGGGCATGGTCCAGAAGAACGGACTCATAGGACAATTTTCCACACAGATCTATCTTGCATACAGTTCCTCAGGTCTTCAACACCCAGCTCTGTATCCTCTGATAGTAAGTTGATGCAATTCTTTCTTGGGGGTCCTCTGGCTCTTTTATGCTTGGACATCCAAAGGGGGACTTTGGAGTTGGTGTGGTATTAATATGGTGAGTGCTTTCCTTGGAATGCGTGTGAAGCAACCATGGAATAATTTTCTCAATTTTGCAGTGAATGTCTAAGTTTCAGCTGCGTATGTCAGTGGTGCAGGATGGTGAAACCTATGTTCAAACTGGGGTAAAAGTATGAAATTTAGAGGGTGACCTACTTAACAAATTTGGATATAGACTCAAAAATAGCTTTTCAACATGACCGCCAAATCCAAGATTGCCGCCAAAATACTATATTCACATTAAAATGTAATCTTTAATACTCATATGCAAATTTGTCCATATGAAATGACATACCGTATGTGGTATAAAATTTGCATGATAAAAAAAATGAAAATGGCCACCTAAATGACCACCAGATTAGCATATTTTCATTAAAATCCTTTGAAACTGCCTTAAATTACTTAATGTCATAATTATTCAATAGATATTTGCAATAGGGTTACAAAAAAGTACATATTTCACAAATTATGTGATTAACAAATTCAAAGGATAGAGATCCAAAATGGTTGCCAAATTGCATTTTAATGCATATAAATGCGTAAAACATCAAAAGTTCATAAAAATCTATGGAAAATAGCTTTATGAGTTACTACTACATGTTAACATGCATGCTTAAAATTGAAAATAGACCCCGTACTGAGATCCAAAGATCCATTTTTTTAAGATCAAAAATGTGTCAAAGTGACTTTAATTAAATCAATAACAAAACACTGTTTATTCAAAATAATAAATGGAAATGGCTATAAGAGTTACAATGGCCCCGTGTCTCCTCAAATTAGATTGTCATCATGCTTCATAATCAAAATGGTGCCAATAATGAGATCCAAAATGGCCGCCAAAATACATTTTTGGGCGAAAAAAATGTTACATTGACTTTAAATCAGAATCAAAAACCTTATTCAAAAATGATCCATGGAAAACGTGTTTAATTATTACAACAGACACATTACTTCCTAAATTAGATTGTTAACAAGCTTCAAATTCAAAATGATATCCAACATGAGTTCCAAAATGGCCACTGAAACACATTTTTTATGCACAAACATGGGTTAAAGTGAGTTTAAAATAGCTCAATGAAAAACAGCTTTGAGGTTTATAACAAACACATTTCCCCTCAATTTAGGTTACTTAAGTATTAAGATACTTCATATCCAAATTGGTGCCAATAATGAGATCCAAAATGGCCACCAAAATACATTTTTATGAGCAAAAATTTGATACATTAAATGACTTAATTGACTTAAAAACAGCATCAAAACATTACATTTTCAAAATGATCCATGAAAACAGGTTCGGGGTTAAAAGCAGACATATTACTTCCTAAGTTAGATTGTTAATATGCTTCAAATTCAAAATTATGCATAACCTGAGTTCCAAATTGGCCAGTGAAATGCATTTTTACTCACAAGCATGGGTTAAAGTGACTTTAAACAGCTCCATAAACAGTAATATTTCAAAATAATGAATACAAATTGGCTTTGAGGGTTATAACAGACACATTTCTCCGCAAAATGGGGTTAGCATGAAAATTAATGCACCGCAAAAAATAACGTGCATTTGTTGCAAAGGTAATACAATTCTCGATGATGTTTATGTGCGCGAAAAAGAAAAGCAAAATTGTTGAAAATTGGTCGTGCGCGAAAATATGGCCGTTTACAGTTACGCATTGTCCTCCTAAAATGTATTTAGTTGGACATTTGCGATCTCAATATTGGCACCAATTTGGATATAAAGCATGTTTTTGCTTTGGATAGATTCTTAAAAGCAAAATGTTTCGAAATGTTACCAAAGCAAAATTTATTTGTCTTTCCCGTAAAAGTTTTGGACCTATTCTGGACCTTTTTTGGACCTAAGGACCAAAATGACACATTTATGTCCAAAAATAACCTCACCATCATGTTCAGTATGCAAATCCGATTCTTGAAATATATACTTTTATTAGGATTTAATTGTCCGTTGCTGTGTTACAGAGCAAAAAACATTTCTGAAAACGAAGGGTTGACATGGCCCTTACGGCCTGTGAAAAACGGGGGGGGGGGGATCTCTTTGATTATTTGGAAAAAAAATAACGTTAATAATGTCACTGAAACCCATTTTTGGTGATCTTTTGGAACTTCATTATTGATGCCATTTGGATTTTCAACATGTTAACAACATTATTGCCGTATTTTCGTATCATTAATAAATATTTGATGTTTCGACGCTGTTTTAATGCTAGCTAATGCTACTTTAATCATTTTTTAGCCAAAATATGTATTTTGGCGACTATTTTTGAACTAATCACTGCTGCCATTTCGGATGTGTAACATGTTTACCAATCTAATTTGTAGAGATAAGTTTCTGCTTTAATCTTCATACTAGTTTTGATTGTTTTAAAACACAAGAATTTTTGATTAAGTTTGTAGTAACTTTAACCCCTTTTTGTGCATAAAAATGTATTTTGGTGGCCATTTTGAATCTCAATACGGGCACTATTTTGAATTTTAAACATGTTAATGTCATGATAAAAGGACAAATCATCTTGAGGTAATCATGAATGTTATTTCCTGTCAATTATTTATATTATTAGGCATTTAAAAACAGATTTGATCATTTTAATGAAAATTAGTTATTTTTCATATGTGCCAATTGTCATACTTTTACCCAAAATGTAACTATCTATATATTGTTCCCCATACTGTTCTGCTAAAAAGCTTTGTTTGCTTTCCCATATTTTTGTAATGCTGTTGCATTTCCACCAGGCTGTGCCTTTCTAACTTTGACGTTTTGCTCACTGTCTCCAACCCAGGCACCTAGGTATTTGAAGTCCTAGACAATTTCGATGTTGAGGTCAGCATTGGCTTTGGTGTCTTAGCATTCATTCCAAGACCAACCAACTGCACTTGCAGCAGTATCACTAAATGTAAAAGTTCCTCTCCATCTCATAGAGCATTTGCTAAGAGAACAATGTTATCCCCAAAGTTGAGATATGAAGCTTGACCTAACACGTTTTTGAACAAAAGTTGAATTTGTATGCAATTGTCTAACTAGTGTTAGGACCTAAAACAAGGATCAAGGTCAGAATTAACCTTTCGGTTTCGAACTATAAAAGCAAAACAAGAATAAATACACTGTAAGTCAAGATTTTATCAACAAAATATGAAAAAACGGTACAAAAATGTCCGGTAACTCCTTCCAGCTCCAAGAGTATAAAGTTCCGAATAATGTTCAATATCAGTCTATATTAAACTCCAAATGACGTCTTTAATCTCAAACTCCTTGTCCACAGTTAATATCAAATTAATCCACGATCCAGCGACTCGGTATCAATAAATATATTTAACATATATATATAACAGCTATGCATAAAAGTACTCCTCCAAAATGGCAGCAAATAATCAAATAATATCAGCTCCAAAATCCCATCCAATCTGCCTCTAATTCCTCCAAAATATCTCATTGATATAACTCCAATAGCTGGTAAAAGTAGACTGATATAGCTTCCTATAATAGCTGAAAAAGCTAACTGACCTCAAATATAAAAATTCATCTCCTTTTATACTACTATAACTTTATCTGGAAAACCCTCTTGATTCCACACCATTCTAGCAAACACAATCTAGAATTCACTAGGCCACTCCAAGTTACACCCAAGTATCAGGCAGATCAAAACAAACCTCTTGAGTTTCACACTTAAACAAATGCCCTATTGATATTTCAAGTAGGGACTTCCCCTCAATGCACACAACCAATTACACGTGAAGTGTTAAATGCATTGTTTTGCAATGAGTCACAGCACTCCAGACTCCTTTAGAAATATGTGGAAGCTAACACACAGGTCGTGTGCCAACCTCATTAATGGCCAATTAAATATTTTGACTTATCAAATAGGCCATAGCAGTTTTAAATCATGTTATACATTTTACACAAGTCTAAAACATTTCCTTAAAACACTTGAACAAATATTATCAATATTGCCAAAATCAGGGGACTGTAACACTTGATTCTTAAAGTTAGTTTACCCATTTCTATTTAAATCTCAATTTTGAGGGTGGGTTGACTTAGAACGGTTTGGAAATTAACTATACATGAGAAAAGATACTAATTCTGGACAAATTTTGACCGGAGGTATCATAGTCTCACTGACAGAAAGAGTAAAAGTTGCCTTGAAATCAGGTGAATGAGCTTAAGGTTGCTATAAATTCCCATTCTCTTATTTAAAAATATGTAAGAGATTGATCATCAATCCCCAAATTAATCCCTTAAGATTAAAAATCAATATCTCACATTTTATATCATCTTTTAAACTTTATTGGAATAAAACCATGTTAATTCCTGTATGAATTCAAAGTGTAGTTAATATCCTACCAATGCCTTGCCTTGACACGGCTATTTTATAACGTGTTATCCATGACACGAAAAAACAGGGAAAAAATACATCATGCATAGCCCAATTGAAATGATCAATAGCCCTATTATTATACCACTGGTATCTATTACATGCTTTACACATGAGATGATATTTTCCGTATTTATTTTTCTATATTAATAAATATGTAATTGAATAGACTTGCAACTTTTTATACATGCACAAACATAGGAAGCCTCATAAAATTGTTAAAGAAATATAATGGAATTCAAAATTGTATTGTAAAATGTTTGCACAGAATTAAAGATTAGTCATAACGTAATTTAAAATTCTATGCTTATTATTATACATGTATGGTATTTTCAACGGTGATTTCAATGTCTTACACCCTGGACACATAAGCCACAAGAAGCCGCAACCGCGCAACGCCGTTACGCCGGTATGACATCGGTATGACACCGGTGAATGATTGCGATGCCTGATCGGTGACCGGTGGTTATGTGACCATAACTGAAGACATCGTATACACATTAAATTCTTGCGGCATGCTTCCGGCGTCTCTACGGCTCACGGACACCGCTCGGACACCGGACGGACACCGGACGGACACCGGCCGGTGTCCGATCGGCGTTTTCCTTAAACACATCGTAACCTCGCCGCAAGGTTATGTGACCAGGGTATCCCAATATGCTCTATTCTTATATTAGGATATAAAAAGTTCATTCCATTCCTAAGGGATTGTGTTTATGGGGACCTTATCAGGTCCCTTTAATTTCAGAGGGACAATTTGGAGAGGATCCCTAATAATTACACATTTTAAAATGCTTTACAACATGGCATTACATAATACCTTATAGGCTTTACAGTCAAAACTACATGACTAAAACACAATTGAAAGTACACTCTTCACTCTAAAACTACACAGCTATAACATAAGCTATAATACAAAAAAAAAATCCATGAAAATATATTTATGCAAGTTCAAAAAGAAGTTATATGAGAAACCATAAAATAGGTTTAATTTTGCGTCCAAAGACATTTGCTTACCCGAGAGACATTCGCTCGCGATATTTTTTATTCTCTGAACTGGAAATGTCTCTTTCAATGCTTGAACATCACTTTAACCATCGATGTTAGAATGTCAAATAGTAGGTAATATTGATTTAACCAATATCCAAGAATTGTCAGTGTCCATTTTACCTAACAAGACAAAGCGAATATCGTGAGCGAATGTCTTTCGGACGGATTAATGTGTTTGAACGTAATGTCAGTTGAAATATCATCTCAGATTGCGTGAAAAGATGATTTTTGAGCATGGATTTTGACTAATCAATTGACTTGGCACTGCGAATCTTAGTTGGTATCCGATTCCGTAGTTTGGTTGTTGCAGGGGAGTAAGCTCGGTCGCAGTACTGGCTGTTCATCGCTGTTTGATGTGTTTATTTATTAATTGTTTGGCAAAAATGCACTGTTACAATAAATGCAAACCCTTAGAAGTGTTAAAATTAGCTCTGGAATTAGGTGTTGAACTGTAATAATGTTCCCATAATTTAATTTTACCTTTTATCTCAAAGCAATGCTAATTTTAACGTTAAAATACATCATTTAGATATGGTCTTAGTTTGCCGATCGTATACAATACATACGAAGATATTTGGAACGCACTGCTGAAATAGTACTTCATTGTGACTCGTGTGTCTATGGTAACTCCTGGCCTGAGTCTAGTTAGCGAATCGCAAAAACATTGTTTAGGACCTCACTGTTACAATTCAAATGAAATTAGAGGCTAGGTTTAGATGCATGTTTCTTTTTTTCTGTGTCTTTATCAGCAACATGTTCCGACTTCTGATTTTCAATGGACACATTTTCAGTCATAACACCTTCCGTCATATTTGAGTAAACATTTCCTTTAGCCACGTGACAAGCCTCTTTACCCTCGGAATTTGTTTTCGACGTTTCAGAGTTTTGAAAGTCCATGTTTGCGTAACCAGTATTTTTAACACTTGCTCTTTTGGGCTTTCTAAGATGTTTTGCAAGTGGTAAGGAATATAAGACATCATCATCTTTCTTCTTATCTTTGTCTTGGTCGTCATTTTCCACATTTATCACCGCTGCTTGCAGTGGTCCCCTAGAAACAAACGGGCTTAATCTGATAGTAAACTCGACCTCCTTTACATCATTACCATCGGGTTGCATTTCAGACATTGTCACGGTTTTGTCTCCACCACAAACCGTCTGTTTTTCAAGACTTTG
Source organism: Ophiothrix spiculata (assembly GCA_000969725.1). Classification (NCBI taxonomy): domain Eukaryota; kingdom Metazoa; phylum Echinodermata; class Ophiuroidea; order Amphilepidida; family Ophiotrichidae; genus Ophiothrix; species Ophiothrix spiculata. The sequence goes on from JXSR01S012600.1 coordinate 78,073, forward strand.
TCGTTTTATCAATAAACCAAGAAGTATTACTGTCAGTATAACAATTACGACTGAAATAAGTGAAATTCCTAGACATACAAAAATAATAGCAGAAGCTTTAGACCGCTTTCCAAGATTATTCTTCCGTTGTTCGTCCACAACTGTAACATCAATCCCCTTTACAATCTTCTCTGTCTGATTCTTGGAGCCGCCAAAGCTGCCACCTGTTTCCTGGTCAATGATTTTGGATGGCTTACCATCTGTTGAAGACCTAGTTGTAGTCATTTCTGTCAACATACGCGTAGCAGTGGCGTTGTATGCGCTCCCTTCACTAATTTCGGTTGTCTCTATAAATGTTTCTTCCTGTAAAGAGAAAGCATGAAGACGATTACATAAGACATATTTTCCTTTATATGATAAAAACGTAATTAAAAGGGCGACATAGAATTATTGACGTTAGGAACCAAGAGATTCTATAGATGTTGTAGAATCTAGTTAGATTAAATCAAGTGCATTCATTTGTAATAACAGAGCATTGTTAAAGATAAAGGCCCGTATTCCAGAAAGGTGTTTAACTAAATCAAGGTTTTATTTCCCATCAACAGCACGACTCATTGAACTGTTCTGCTTGAAAGCTGCAATGATGCGTATCATTCCTGGACAGTTGATGCTCAGTTAAACAATGGTTTAACTAAACATCTTTCTGGAATACGGGCCAAAGAATTTAAAAGATATGACAAATTAAAGCAATACTATAAAGTGTTAAAAATGGAGCGCCTCCTTTCACCCGTGGCTTTTAATTGTATTAGCTTATTGCTTTTGTTTTTGGTATATATTAATACCCTCCAAACGATTTTGCTTAAACATGCTTACTTTTTCTGTTATGGCCATTTGTTGAATTAAATTCGGGATCCCGAGTTTAATTCCTTGTGTATTAATATAGGAAAGCACGCATATGTACTTTTTATCCACTTTTCTATGACAAAACAAGTTTTTGACAAAATAAACTTTGAAAAGGTTTTAGATAGTCACATTCCTTCACTTTAGGCTGTTTTTACTCAAAACTATTACTGATCAAAATCTTATAGTATTTCTTTAATATGCAAAAAATGATATTTAAAAATACGGAAAGAAATAAAATGACAATTTGACAAATCATGTTTATTGAGTCAGAAGAACAATTTACGCAGTATAAATCACAAATATAGTAACATAGGCCCTACTCAACTCACTCGGGATAACCCTTTCAGCCCTTATTGGCCTTTTGTTATCTCCAAAATATCATTGTTTTGTTTTTAATATTTTGTATTGTTTTGTTTATTTTTTCCATTGTTACTTATATATGTGCATATACATGTATTAAAATAAACTTGAACAGAGAAGTTAAAACTTGTGTATGATACATAGACACTTGTTTTCTTCTAATGTCACGTTTTATTTACAAACATAAAAACGTTAACCATAATGATGTTAAAATATTGTGATTCATTTCAATGGTTTTTTTTCTTTTTTTTTTTGCTGGAGTAAGTAAGGGTTATAGAAACATTGTTGAAGAAAGCTCCTCTTAAAGATATAGTTGAAGTGATTTCGAGAATGTATCTTGTCTATTAAATAAAAAATCAACATTATATCAGTTTTAATAAACTCTGATAAATTAGAAGAAGCTATGGTATTAGAACATCTATGTTTGATGACAAAATTTCATTATGTTGAATAACGTAATCTTAAATCTCAACTCTGTACATTAATATTTTTGAACATCTGTTGAAAAACATATTTACCGTTGTTGTCTCCGTATAGCTGTTGTCCCTAACATATAAGATCGCTTTCTTGCTCCCAGTTTTGATACCTAATACATTCTCTGCCTTACATTTAAACACCACACCCCCATCCAATAAAGTCACATTCATTACTGTCAATGTATCGCCATCTTCACGATACTTTGATCTCATTCCATCAGGTATTGCCTTCTGATTCACAAGCCATTTATATTCCAAGGATGGAAATCCAATGTTAGGAACACATTTCAATGTTACATTATCTCCAATAGTAGCATATGCCACACTTGGCGATATATCAACTGATGGCGGCACCTGAAGAGGTCTCACATCGCACCAATTCTGAGTGACATCTTGATTATAACCTGCGGAACACCTAAAACGCTCATAATTATGATTCTTCCGAAGAACAACCTCAGTGGAAAGCATTCTATGAATTGTATCTATATTTGACGATAAGAGTACGCCTGTTGGAGAATACCATTTCAATAAGGTCGAACTGCCTATGGAACAGTTAAGCTGTACTTTTATTGCGGATGATTCCATTGATAAATTTACATTTGAAGAACATCTTGGTTGATGTAAAGTTAACTGAAATGTTTCTAAAACCTTATAGCGATAATCCTGGCAAGTGTAAACATACATAGCATCTGCTGGCTCAACATGATTGACAGTTAATATCACATTAATACCTTGCCTTGACACGCCTATTTTACCACGCGTTATCCATGGCGCGAAAAATCCGGGATAAAATACATCACAGCTACTGATATATTCCGTGTGTTCGGGTTGTCCCGATAATGGTGTCCGAATCCATACCACTTGAGAGCAAGTAAGTCCAAATGGAATTGTGCAAGATAGCTTAACAGTTTCTCCTCGTACTAGATCAAGGTTTAAAGGTCCTCCATTAACAAAAGTAAAACTCCAAAAGTTGAAAAATAGTGCCAACAATGAAGACTCTTGACACTTAAATAACAACATGGTTTGTTATTATGTACTTAAAGCAAAATACATTATAAAATAGCTATTGAAAAGCGTTCAAATCAGAGACCGTTATGTAGACTTTGACATAATAAATTTAAATCAGATGATATTTCATTTTGATCTCGCTGATTTTGGAGCAATTATTAAAATGATACACTGATGAATAAAGTAAGCGGATGTGTAGGCATATGTTTTTTAATTAATGTAATTCCAAATACCGGTAATAATTAATGTTTAGTCTGAATTCGGAAATTATCTAGATTGAAACGGCCTCTGTTGACAGTATTTGGTCTGTGTATAACTTCCGGGCAATACTTAGTTGTAAAATCTTTATACTGAAATTAAAATTATGAAATACCTTTCCTCAATAAACAAATTACATATTTCAATTCAAGTAGAATACGGTTTTCCTATGCTCACAATGTTTTGAGGTGATAGAGTATAGTACATTCATATCTTGCAGTTTTCAAACATGTTCTCTTAGAGTGGCAGCTATCGTCTTATCTCTGTATTTGAATATTATACATAAAAAGTCCTAAATATTGAGATTTGAAACTACACATTTTCTGTTAATCCTATATAGGTTTCTTTGGTCATATTGTCTTTTCTTGTTTCCGTTGACTGATACACCTTAAAAGCGGAAGAATGAATGTGTCACTCTTTCTTGGATTGATTTTTTGTTTAACTTTAAAAGAGTGAAATCGCACTATTTTCGAGTAAAACCACGTAGTACATTTTACAAAAAGAATGAAAGTCATCCGTAAAAGACTTACATTTTCACTCTTTTCAAAGATCGATCACTCATACCACTCTGACCAGGTAAAAAAATAAATATAAATAAAAGCCACTCACTCTAAAGCGTGAATGACAATCGGATTTGAGTTTGAACTTAACTCTAAAAGAAAGACTTTCAATTTTTTTAGTGAAAATGAACGTGGTTTTACACGAAAAAGAGCGCGGTTTCCCGGGGCGATTTCACGCACAATAAAGATCATTTGGTGCATATATTAAACTGAATATTCATTACTTTTGTGAGCACCTGAATTACAGCATTGCCTACCGTTTTATCGATGCCAATAAAGCAAAACACCACGCTTTTCTTTCGAGTGAAACAAACATTACTCCAAGAAAGAATGACACATTCACTCTTTCACCTCAGGCTGTAAATAACAGATTTGGTTTACATTAATTTGGTTTATATTAATTAAAGGTTACAGTAAAAGAAAATATAAATAACTTCATATACATTCGTTATAACACAACTAAGTGGAAAACACAAATGTAAAATTTTAACAAAGCACAAATAGTCAACAATACTCAAAACAACTTTCAAATATAGCGCCTTTTTGATGGCCTCGAGAAAACGATCAATCTGAATTGCTCGACTATGATGCTTAGGGGCATAATCAATATAGAGACGAGCGATCGCTCGGGCCGCCCGAACCATGAAGCCAAGTAATTGATCGTCTTATCTTTGCATTTCGCTCATCTGTGGCAACAAATTTAGTAATATAATGGTGAATAATATCAATACGTACCAAACTATCTAATCTATAATGATTGCTCGACCTAGGTATTGATTTGGCTTGGGTCAAGAAGATCGGCTCGTCCTTGCTCGGCTCGGGTGAGTTGCTCGGGTCTAAATTGATTATGTCCCTTACATACCTCGATAGCTTTGTCTTTATGTCGCGTCATGCTTTGTATCTTCTGGTGTTTTTATATTATACATTGTACAGGCAAAAAGTACAAAGCGACTACTAGTATGAAGCAAGGTAGGATGACGTGGGTAAGTGTACAGGTATTTTCGAGTTCCACGGATAATAAACAATACATATAATAAAGACTCCCAAAAAAGTATCGCCTCGTCTAGAATAAATGGCTCCTGCGCAGATACGGAGGACGCCAACGTAATTTAAAGATAATGTGCACAAGCGCTGGAGTTTCAGCTTTTATTTGACACCCTATTTCTGACAGTTGACTGAGAAACACTGAAGTTATGAACATTTGAAGCCCTCAAGGTCAATTTTTAAAAGTTGTAAATTTCATTTTTCGCACAGTACAAACCAGTAACGCAAAAAAACCCACCAAGGATCGATATGAGATGAGAGGTAAGTGGGTTTTTTTCTATAATTTTTCATTAATTCATTTTTATTAATAAAAAGAACCGAAGAAACGACATTTAATTGGTAGGCATTGCTAGCATTAAAGACATGGCACAATACCAGACAATTACTGGTTAGAGGACGAATAACGGTGCACCATTTGTTTTTATGCTATTATTGTCTACCAATTGCAGAATTGAAACTGAAGTTTAGATCGTTTCTCACTTTTAATAAAATGAAAACAATCTTGATGGATGATGTTTGGAACCCCGTGACGCATGCTTTCGAAAACTGCGCGCTTCTCAGACCAAACTCACTCTCCTTATATCGATCCTTAGTCTAGTGTTACTGGTTTGTACGGTGCGAAAAATGAAATTTACAACTTTTAAAAAACGACCTTGATGGTTTCAAATGTTCATAACTCAGTTAATTGTCAAAAATAGGGTGTCAAAGAAAAGCTGAAACTCCAGCGCTTGAGCCCACAATCTTTAAATTACGTTTGCTTCGTCCGTATTGGCGTAGGAGTCATTTGTTTGAGATGAGGCGATACTTTTTTGGGAGTCTTTACTTTACTGGGTGTGTATTCCAGGGTCTTATGAAACCCTTCATACAGTAACAAGCGTCATCTGACTTTTCTCACTCAGCCAGTGCAAAGATATTGTTTTTTCGAGGTCGTCAAATATAGGTTTATGAGGCGGTATACTTGAAAGCATTTATGAGCATAATTGCATCATTTACTATTTGTGCATAATTGGAATTGTATATTGTTGTTTTTCACTCAGTTTTGTTATAACATATTAGTAGTATGAGGGCCTGGCTGGGGCACTTAAGGGGGACTTAAGTGAAAACTCTCTTCAGATCTGAGGGCCTGCATGGGGCACTTGGACTTCCAAAGAAAATTTGTGGATGAAAGGTGATAGGAACGGATGGAAAATTGTAGAGATGTTGGATCCTAGGAAAGACGGTGTTGTACGCGGTGAATGTGCGTCTATATGCGTGCGCGCGTATGCGTCCAAAAATGTGCGTGAGTTGGGCAAAGTAAAGTATTGTAAATGTCATAAGTAAAATACATGTAAGAGAGAGAAAATAACGTTGGTATATAGGGAATATGTGGGGATTCACAATCTTGAAAGGAGATCTGACTGGTTTATAAATACTAATTGTAAATTAAAGAGATGATGTAATCACAGATTCTAATAAAAAATAAATAGATGGTGTGAATAAAATCATTATAATAACTATAAGATTAACATTCATGTCCGAACTTGTTGAATTAAAAAAGAAAGTAAACAGATGACGTAAGTTATTGTTTCTGAAA
>JXSR01S012603.1:0-11837 GCA_000969725.1 Ophiothrix spiculata
ACTCAAAACTTTATATTAATAAATTACATATTCAGGGGCCTGTAACAACGCGTAAACCCCAGCGGATTTAGAATAATATAATTATGTTGAATTTTGTGACATTACTTTTATAATTTATTTGATCAATGGGAGTTTCAAAATCAAAAAGGGAGTTTCTGTAATATTTTCAATACATAATGTGTGGCTCTGCACATTGCTACACACGTAAAATGTATCCCTAAATTTGCGTTTCAGAAATTATTCAGCCTAAATCAAGTATACATGTCCTATGCCGCCTGCCAACACCCATGACCTCTTGCCTTTGACCTTTCTTACACCGTAACCCCCGAAAGGTAGTAAAGTCAATTGTGTTTACTAAAACAAATACAAAAACTGAACTTGATAATATGTTTAAGGAATTTAGGAGTTTTGAAATCCAAACCTAGATAACAAAAAGTGGCATTGAAATAACAACTAAAATATGGTAATTAATTTCGAAACTATGAAGGTAAACACAATATAGAAACTCACCTGGACTTAAGAATGGTCACTCCTTTTAAGCGGCTTACAATCACAACCTACAAAAAAGCAAAAATACAATCTTACCAACATTATCGATCAGCAAAAGCCATGAAAAAGTGTTGCTACTTATTTGTGAATGCAACACTCTGTTGGGTAAAATATTATTGTCTTATATAATTTTTCCATTTAAATTCATTGCTAAGATATTGCTTATAAAAATATGTGCTTTCTCCGTATTATATACCATACTAGTATTTCCTTGTAAAACTGAAAAAGAAACCGCCACGATTCAGTCATACTAGGGCAGGCAGTGGACACGAAAATCGGCCATTCTAGTCATCCTTTTTTTTTTTTCAAATTACACACAATTCCAGCTTTCATTTGCTTCTAATTTGACTTCAAACGTTTAATTTTATGGCAATTTCAATACAAAATACTTCCTTTACAAATGTGAGTATTGCATTTCTTTTGTATTTATTGTTTTCAAGGAGTAATTTTTAAAATATGAATAAAATTACTGAAACATGCAAATTTCACTTCTTTTTGGTGTAACGATATATGCTTTCATTTTGTTTTGACAGAACACTTTGTTATGAATCTTATTTACATAAATTCATTCAAAATTTGACAACTTTACTGTTTTTCCTTATTTTCGTCATTTTACGGAAAACGCGATTTTCAGGACTGCGCGCAGTTTTGCTAGTGAAAGGCTTCATTCCTTCAAGATCTTCATCATGAAGAAAAAAAATGTCCTGAAAAATCCTCAATTTTTTTTCGTGAGACAGCTGTTTGAAATTTTTTTGTCGATTTGCGTAATGTTGGAAATTACGCGTCTCTGGTACATGTTGTACGATATTTTTTTTTCCTTTTTAACATTTTGTTAGTAGTATCTAAAGAGGAAGTTCAAAATCATATCTAAAAGTATCGAAAAACTTCGCGCAGTGATATCCTTTAAAAATCCAATATGGCCACCGATGACATGGCAACGGATACTACTATTATAAGAGTAATATCTCCTACTCAAATTACCTGTATTCACCTTTTGTCGATAGTTGATAAACGTAGTGTCTGCATCAAAAATGAACACTATAAATGAATTAAAGGTTTATTATTGGATCCACTTTATTTCGGTTGAGCTGGGCATCTCTAGACGGAATTTCCTTTAAGGCCTCTTCGTGACTTTCTCACCAACTCATGAATATGAAACTGACCTACCTACATGTCAAATTAGCCGACAACTATAACACGATCTGCGTTTACCTTTCATTGTAAGTGTAATGAAAGTTAGATCACAATGACGCCTGTCCTCATCATGTTACATGTAGCACAATATATCATTTAATTTTTATAGCCTTCTGGTTAATGAAATGCTTTGTTTTTGCGTGTCCTTTTAACAATTTTGATTTATACTTAGACAAGTCTGAAAGTATACAAGCCACCCCCTGTTTTGGCAGCCGTTTTGTTTTTTGCAAATTATTTGCTGTTCCACCAAGTAGATTTTGTTTTAGATTGTTGATACTTTGTTGTATATATATGTCATTTATATTTACTAGCCTATAAAGAAATGTTGCGATATCGATAAATTGATGATTATATTTATTACAATCATAATGGCAAATATAACACGTTAGTTGATATGACTGGATGTCGTGTGCGGGGTATATTTTTGTCACACTATTATAAATTTAATAAAACTTGGTATATCGAATAGTTACTAGGATGCTCTGACAAGTGTTACCAAATTCCACAGACAGTGTCGATAACGATAGTAATATCACATGTTAATCAAACAAGCTCATTACACAGTGTTACACTCAACAGCCTCATCATCAGAGTTGCATATTTTTTTGTCTATGAGTAGTTAACAGTAAGCAGCATGAGGGTAGGTAAATCACTCATGACTAAATTATACGCACGTTAAAATCAGATGCACTCCACTAAAGGACTAATGTGAATGCTTCAACACTTTTTCAAACTTTTTTGGGAGAATTTGGCATCACAATTTTGCTCATACTGTAACAGCTTGTTCGAATATTAATGCAACGAGCAAATTAAACAATATGAAAAATAGTTGTTAAAAGATTTAATCGTAGTAATATATATGTTTTCAAAAATGAAGTAATTACTCTACAACATGCTTTTTTGTCCTGTTAAATTTCTAGTACATCGATATGAACAGTTTAAGAAAGCCCTTTGACACTTAAGTGACCAAGGTATTTCCCATCTATTGGTGCCCAAGGGGATTCCTTAAGCATTTAAACAGAACCAAAATACAGGAAGACAATTGAAAATCCGATAATCGTGTCAAAATAGTCAATTTTTATGCAGCGTCAAATTGTTTGCATAAAATTGTGCTCACATTTGTACATTGCAAGTGCAAATACATTCGGTCAAGTTATTCGGTTTCGTTTTGCAAAACAGCACCCTCGAAAAATCAATTAATGCTACTTAGCACGAAAACGACTGGATCGATTTTTTTTTGGAAAACCTGGGACCTGCTGCGTTAAATTAACAATAACATTGATATGGATAGGCAATGATTTTGTTTGCGTTTTCGCGCTACAGAGGTTCAATGGAGTTGAGCGTATCCCTACAAGTACAAGGCATGTTTAAGTTTTCGCAGGGAATTTCATTAAATATATCAAACTATCAAATGTCCAGATAAATACAAATGCAAAAAAATGACAAAATCCCCCCTCGTAAACGAAGGATAAAGAACGGAATTTAAAAAAATGAAAATTCAATTAGGTTTAAAAATGGTTAAAAAGGGCGTTTGAACATGGTTTTCCTTTAAATCTATAAGTCTGAATCAATAATGCAATTAAAGTTTATAACTCTTTGTAATTGTTTGATAGATTCCAGCATAATGATATGCAAATGATTACTTGCTGTATATTAAAGCCCATAAAACTCTTGAATATTAGTTAATCAGCTAAAAGGCCTTAACCAATTTGAATTGATAACGGCTGTCTTTCATAGGAAAAGAAAATCAATCTAAATGACGTAAGAGACTGATATTTAAAGTACGTAAATTTCAATTTGAGAATTCATCAATTCGAAAAAAAAAACCCATTTAAAACTAATAAAACAAATATTACGTTAGTCTGCCACTTCATCAATCAAAACAAACAAACAAAATAAAGCCAGCATCATCCGACCGACATTCTATCAACTCTGCCCTCAAATAACAAATATGCCTTACTAATTTGTTCCCCAAGATCGGGATATTTCAACCAATTGGTACAAACTCTTCCGTTATGAATTATAAATACAATAATTTTCCTCCCTCTACCTCACACATTTCAATTCCGAATGTATTTTTTGTATATATAAATTAATGGCGTCCAATCAATATATAATCCGTATTTATCTTAAATGAATTGATTCAATGCTGACAACAAACATGTTTTCTATCTAAAAATAAAACAACATGTCATTTCAAAAATCCTTTTCAACAATTCAACAAACAAGCAAACATCCAAACAAACAAACAAAAGCACAATATTCCAACAAACAACTATAGACAAAAGTGACTTTTTAATATTATATTCTAACCGACAGTTGGTAATTTATTTTAATTATGATTAATATTTTGGTCTGACGGAGCTTATGACCGCTATCGGGTTTTTTTCCCAATTTATGCTTTATTATTTCTTTCGTTCTTTCTTTAGAATTTTTGTATTGTATTTTATTTTCAAACAGACAAACATGGTGTAGTTTTGAAAGTATGTATATTCATAATCACCCAAAGTTTTTATGGTCATGTCTTGGTTCCAAAAACATTAAATATGATAAGACTAAAAAGATCAATACAGATATCGCCAATTAAGACTACTATAAGAACTAATAATGTGATGCTAAAATAACCAGTAACGCAGGTAGCACAATAAGAGTAAATAAAATGCCATAAGTACTTCAACCTGAGCAATATACTTATGTCACCTCAAGGAGAAAATTGTTAAGATCCTAATGGCGCGTTAAATAATTTTATAAGGTTATAATTTCAATAAGAGGGTACTGAACTTTTTTCAGCGTCGAGGTTACACATTCATTAGCCGATCAATCCATTTTGCACTTAAATTGGATACCTTTAGTGCATTGTTCATATCCGCTTCAAGAGATATATCGCCTGAGACCAGAGAGCAATTTGACATTATAAAGGAACTGATACACTTCCTTTATAATGGGTTAGGGATCTTATGCCTTATATGAAAGTGCCTTCAAGATGAAAAAAATAAAATAAAACACAGATATACATAATGATAAGATAAAAGTATCTAGCATTAAGACTACTTGAGACCAAGGGAGGTGAAAGCGAAAAGGCCTCACTATACAATGTAAACACTTCTACTACTGTATCTAATATATCAAGTTATGTAAAAGTCTGCAACAAAAAGGCATTACAAGTTTCCCTTTATAGTTTTGAATGAATGATTTTTCACAAGCTTTTTATATACTCTTTTAGTACATCAATTTGTTAAAGAAATATAGAATATGTTTTATAGTTATTTTCTTTTATTCAAACACAAGCAATAGCTACAAATTGATATTATGTTAATTTTCTATGTCTCCTGTGATTTTTGGAAGAATACACAAACAACATGACTAGACTTCTATAATCTGATAACCGTACACTCTAATTCGCAAGTGTAGAAATCTTGAACTTTTTAAAACTTTTGTTGCTACAAATAGCCTCCCTTCTAACATAAGTTTAAAAGCTTTAATTTTTGACATATTTTAAATGCTTTAACAATAGTTGTTTAAACCTTTAAACTTTATATGGTTACAGGCTTTATATTGCAGCTGGCTTAAAATTTAAACAAAACCATGGTTTAAAAAGCTTATACTGTTGTTGTTTTATTTAATCTGTTTATTGGATATGACTTTGTTTCTGTTTAAAATAATATGTTCGTGGTGATAACCACGTTTGTGATGGTGTTGATTCATCTGGCTCAACCGGCCACACATTGACGATGATGATCACGAAAGGTGCTGCATATCAAGTAATCAAATGCCAATACACAGATACAAGGGAAACGGTCCATAGCATTGTACTAGTGTATTTTACAGGGTGTCCCAATAAAAATGCATCACTTTTATTTTTTGATCATATCTCATAAACCAATACACAACATTTAAAACTTTTATCAAAATAATAATTAATATAGTTTCATCTTTCACCGGTCAAATTTTGAGCAAAATCCGTCGAGCTGTTCTTGAGAGAACTAGAATTGTGTATACTAGTCTAGAATATACTATACTAGAATTTTAAACTTTTAGATTTTTTAAACATCGTTAAACTTTATTTCTTAAAACAGTGCAATTTTAACAATTAAAATTAGAGTGTATGAAATTCAATGTATTGTTTCGTCGCAAAGCAGCCCTCTGCATCAAAAGCTTTATAAGCCAGGAAATGGTTTATTTTAGCATAATTTGACGGATGTGCTTAATATTTTACGCATCTACTGACAATAGTGATAACTAACAATAGTAACTTAACTTGATATTACACAGAACACTTACGTGTATCGCAATTGACAGAGCCACTCCATGTATTGAAAATATTATAAAAATGTTTAACTTGTAGATTACAAAGTAAAGTCACAAAATTAAATATAATTATATAACTCTAAATCCGTTGGATTCACACGTGAACCCCACTTATTCTTGCTTGTTAAAAACTTATTTTTTGTACAGTTATTCGTATCCCATTTATAACCGAGTTTTTTCTGGTCACATGTTTTTATTTATGACCAAATATTGGAGTTTTCGGGTTCAAGTTTGTTAACATTCATATGACAGGCTGGTATTTTCAGTGTCTCGTAAATATTGGCAGTGGCTATGGCCGTCCACCACCACCTGTGCTAATAAGCACGGAAAAGACTGGATCGTTTTGTGCGTTTTCGCGCTACAGAGGATCAATGCAGTAGAGCGTATCCCTACAAGTAGAAGGCATGTTTTAGTGTTCGCAAGTCTTTCATTAAAGATATCAAACTATCAAATGTCCAAATACAAATAAATACAAATACAAAATAAATTGACAAAATGCCCATTTTGCGACCTATCGTAAGCAGAGGTTCAATTTGAAAATGAAAATTTAATTAGATTAAAAGATTACCTTTAAATCTATAAGTCTGAATCAATAATGCAATTAAAGTTTATCACTCTTAGCAGTTGTTTGATATATTCCAGCATAATGATATGCAAATGATTACCTGCTATATATTAAAGCCCATAAAACTCTTGGTTATTAGTTAATCAGCTAAAAAGGCCTCAACCAATTTGAATTGCTAATTTTTCTCTTTTATAGGAAAAGAAAATTAATATATATGACGTAAGAGATTGGTATATAAAGTACGTAAATTTCAATCTGGGAGTTAATCAGTTCGAAAAACAACAACGTTGTTTCACTTCTAATAAAACAAACATTGCGTAACACTTCATCAATCAAAAAACAAATCTTGAAGCCAGCATCATCCGCCCGACAGCTATGCCCTCAAATAACAGAAATGCTAGATATTTTCCCCAAGATTAGGATATGGGCCAACCAATCAGTACAAACTCTTCCTATATGAATTTTAAATACAATAATTTGCCTCACACATTTCAATTCCAAATGTAAATTTTATGTATAAATCAATGGCGTCCAGTCAAAATAATCGTATTTATCTCAACTGATTTGATTCAATGCTAACAACAAAAAATGTTTTGATAAAATCGCCAGTTCCAAATTTTCAAACAAGCAAAATTTCAAACAAATAAACAAGCAAACATCCAAACAATCAAATAAAAGCACAACGTTCAAACAAACAACTTCAAACAAAAAAAGGCGTTTTTATATTATATTCTAACCTACAGTTGGTAATTTATTTTAATCTTGATTATTATTTTCGTCTGACGGAGCTTATGACCGCCATCATTTTTGTTCTTTCAATTTATACTTAATTATTACTTTCGTTCTGTCTTTAGCATTTTTGTATTGTATTTTATTTTCAAACAGTCAAACATGGTGTAGTTTTGAATGTATACATATTCAAAATCACCCAAAGTTATAACGGTCATGTATTGGTTCCAAAAACATTAAATATGATAAGACTAAAAAGATCAATACAGATATCGTAAATTAAGACTACTATAAGAACTCATATGATGGTGAAATAACCAGTAACACAGGTAGCACAATAAGAGTAAATAAAATGGCATAAGAACTCCAACCTGATCAATCTACTTATATCAGCACAAGGAGTAAATTGCTAAGATCCTAATGGCGCGTTACATAATTTTATAAGGTTTCTATTTCAATAAGAGGGTACTGAACTTTTTTCAGCGTCGAGGTTACCCATTCATTAGCCGATCAATCCATTTTGCACTTAAATTGAATATCTTTAGTGCTTTGTTTTATCCGCTTCAAGAGTTATATCGCCTGAGACCACCGAGCAATTTGACATTTATTGGGAGGACGGTTAATGGGACAAATCTATGAACTGATACACTTCCTTTATAATGGGTTAGGGATCTTATGCCTTAGATGAAAAAATAAAAATAAAACACAGATATACATATGATACAATAGAATCATCTAGCATTAAGACTACCTGAGACCAAGGGAGGTGAAAGCAAAAAGCACGTAAGTCCTCACTTTATAATATAAATAAAAACTTCATCTACTGTATCTAATATCTAAAGTTATGTAAAAGTCTGCCACAAACAGGCATTACAAGTTTAAGGCTTTTAATATAATGTTTTAGTACATCAGTTTTTTAAAGAAAAATAAACATTACTTTGTTTAGGATATGTCTTTATAGTTATTTTCATTTATCAAAAACAAGCAATAGCTGCAAATCCATTCTACGTCTCCTGTGATTTTTGGTAGAATAAACAAACAATATGACTAGACTTGCTATAATCTGATAACCGTACACTCTAATTCACAAGTGTAGAATTTTAATTCACAAGTGTAGACATTTTAAAATGTTGACCTTTTTAAAACTTTTGTTGCTACAAATGGCCTCCCTTCTAACAAAAGTTTAAAAGCTTTAAACTTTGACCTAGTTGTTTATAACATTTAAACCTTAATTAGAACCATGGTTTTAAAAAACCGGTTGTTGTTTAATTAAATAGGTTTATCGGATATGACTTTGATTTTGTGTACAATATCAAAGTCCTAAAAAGATTAATACAGAAATCGCCAATTAAGACTACTATAAAAACTCATTATGATGATGAAATAACCAGTAACACTGATAGCACAATAAGAGCAAATAAAATGACATAAGTTCTCCAAACGGAGCAATCTACATATATAACCACGAGGAGTAAATTGCTAAGATCCTAATGGCGCGTTACATAATTTTATAAGGCTTCTATTTCAATTAGAGGGAAGTGAACTTTTTCAGCGTCGAGGTTACACATTCATTAGCCGATCAATCCATTTTGCACTTAAATTGAATACCTTTAGTGCTTTGTTCATATCCGCTTCAAGAGTTATATCGCCTGAGACCACAGAGCAATTTGACATTTATTGGTAGGACGGTTAATGGGACAAATCTAGGAACTGATACACTTCCTTTATAATGATCGTATGCCTTATATGAAAGTGCCTTCAAGATGAAAAAAATAAAAATAAAACACAGATATACATAATAATACAATAGAAGTATCTAGCATTAAGACTACTTGAGACCAAGGAAGGTGAAAGCAAAAAGCACTTAAGTCCTACCTATATAAAGTAAAAACTTACTTCTGTATCTAACATCATAACAAGTTATATAAAAGTTTGCCACAAAAAGGCATTACAAGTTTCCCTTTATAGTTATGATCGAATATTTTTCATAAGTTTTTTATATACCTTTTTAGTATATCAATTTTTAAAGAAAATAATACATCACTTTGTTATAGGATGTGTCTTTATAGTTATTTTCTTTAGCTTCAAATTCATATTATGTTAATTTTGTACGTCTTCTGTGATTTGTGAAGAAAAAAACACACACTATGAATAGACTTGCTATATTATGATAAATAATTACATTCTAATTCGCAAGTGTAGAAATCTTGAACTTTTTAAAACTAATGTTGCTATATACAAATAGCCATCCTTCTAACAGAAGTTTAAAATCTTTAAATTTCGACATTTAAATGATTAAACAATAGACTGCTGTTTAAACCTTTAAACGTTATAAGGCTTTAAACAGTAGCTGGTTTAAACCTTAAACAGA
This sequence comes from Ophiothrix spiculata, assembly GCA_000969725.1. Lineage (NCBI taxonomy): Eukaryota > Metazoa > Echinodermata > Ophiuroidea > Amphilepidida > Ophiotrichidae > Ophiothrix > Ophiothrix spiculata. The sequence continues at coordinate 9,717 of JXSR01S012603.1, forward strand.
ACCATGGTTTAAAACACTTATACTGTTGTTGTTTAATTAAATTGGTTTATTGGATTTGACGTTGTTTCTGTGTAAAATGATATGTTCTTGGTAATAACCGCATTTTTGATGGTGTTCATCTGGCTCAATTGGCCACAATTTGCCGATGATGATCACGAAAGGTGCTGCATATTAAGTAATAAAATGCCAATACACAGATACAAGTGAAACAGTCCATTGCATTGTACCAGTGTGTATATATTTACGATGTAACACATAACATGCAATAGCTGTAATGCACAAGCTGTATTCCGCTATACATATCGTCCATTTATCTTCCTATATTTTTTCAAATATTCACATCCCGTCATGAATTCATAGTCCAAAAATACCTCTGTTTATCTATGTCTATGTTCGTGATGATCAGGTCGTCTACAGATCACATTCACATATCGGATCCGCCATTACTATTTATATATGTCTAAACTTTACACAATTTAAAGCTTCGCCCCATTTCTAATGGTTTAATCGCTTTAAACCGCAACGTTTAAAGCTTTTATCTTAAACTTTTAGAATTGTTAAACGTCGTTAAACTTTATTTCTTAAAACACCGCAATTTAAACTTTTAAAAATTAGAGTGTATGAAAATTATTCAATGTATTGTTTCGTCGCAAAGCAGCCCTTTGCAACAAAGCTTTATAAGCCAGGAACTGGTTTATTTTAGCATAATTTGACGGCGTAGCTAAATATTTTGCGCATCTACTGAAACAAACAATAGTAACTTAACTTGACATTACACAGAACTAACCTTACCCTTGAACACTTCTTCAATGCACTGTCACTTCCACTGTCACAATGTGTTTGTGGGCGTTAGTGGGTAAAACTTTAAACCAAATTACGTTACAGCGCGATTATCAGATCGACGAGCTCAAAGTTATTTATGCTCACACGGTTAACGAGCATTACACCGTCCGGTTTCAAATCAAAGCTACGAAATGTTAATCATATGTTGACTAATTCTTTGACTTTTTAAAACGTTAAATTTTTAAACAACGTAATTTTAATTTCAGAAATTAGAGTGAATAGCATAGATGAATATTTTAAGCAACCAAACTCCGTTTTGTTCCTAAAATCAAAAGGAGACATTTAATGTAGACAAAATTAAATTTTACTTTCAGAATTGCTGACATAGATATACTTTGACAAAAATAATTCGATGAGGGGTTTTATAATACATAGAATTAGATAATTTTGGATGAAGTAGTCAAAAGTGTCGTTTATTAGTTTCTGCACTTTTAGGGAAGTTATAAGATACCGTACTTTTCTATATAGACGCAGAGGTGCTTTTAAACGAGAACAAATAAATTCTGGACAAGCGTGATAGCGCCATCCTTTATTAAACTACTGTTTATTAAGGATACGTAAATAAACTTACATTTTTCTCTATTTATCTTTTATAAATCGTTTGTCAGGGTCTGCTTGTAATGAATAATCGATTTGATTGTGGTGCTATTTTAAATGTTTTCGAACTGGTTATTCCACATTTATTGAATGAATGTGAACAAGTGTATTAGTAATATGTGATCTATATTTCTTTAGTAAATGAGTTAGTCTGCAACTTGCATTTTTTTCTCAATTCATTTATCATCCTTGAGGGTTTAATCGGGCGGGTTATTTTAATTTTTGGTGTGACGGTCCTAGATGTGATGGCAGTGATGATACGGCATTGTCACGCGTTACCAATGGATGATAGCTGTTAATTCAACCTGTACAATCTCTGATAACTGGCAAACATTTGAAAGTATCTCCATGGACAATTGGCGCATCTTAATCGTTTTTAATCCAATTTGAAATACATGCAAAATTTGCAAAATGATTAACCCTCGTCTTCCTAAGCTTTTTCTTTAACACGTCTTCCTGGGGGTGGGGGTGATGGGGGTTATCATTCACCCCCTGTGATTTTGAATTTGGGACCTCCCAAAGTTAGATTGTTTCAAAATGCCGATTTAAAAAGTTCGGAGGTGGCAACCCTCCACCCATCGTCGACTTGACGGCCTACCATAACCCCATCATCGGTAGTACCACCGATTTTTTTCGTCAAAATGACCGCAAAGGATGTAAAAACAATTTGTTTTGCGTTTT
>JXSR01S012603.1:45895-58349 GCA_000969725.1 Ophiothrix spiculata
TCATGAGTTATGAGAAATATATATATAAATTCCTGCACTTAAAAGAATAATATCTCCATTTTACGTCAACAGATGCAAGATTCGAGACGGTGACAATTCTTATGTGTCATTTAGGGGTGGGTGAGGTAGGTGTGTTACATACTCTCAAATAGCACCTAATGAAAAAATACAGAAATAATTATGTTCATTCAAATGGTAGATTAGCATATCATATTGTTGTTCAACTATATTAAAATATTAAAAAATAGTATGCAAAGTTTTTGTTTAATGTGTTACCCTTAAATAAAAAGGGAACACTAAATGACTATGTTGTACATTATAAATATCAGGTATGAAAATTTACTTCCAAACATACTCCGTGTTTTATTAGTAATGTATGGAAAAACGACACTAGATGCACACATTTCTAATCTCTTCTATTGAAACGTAAACTTAACTGCACAAGGTACCCCGCACTTCCGTTAGTGCATAAAGGGGTACCCTCCTACTATAAAAACCTCTTTCCCGCCCAAATTCTTTTAATAATCTTGACACCATATATAGGTACACTAATCACAACCATATTTCAGGAACAAAATTAAACATTTACATGCCGTTTCAAAGTGGCGGCGAAAATAACGATTTTCGTTTCGGGACATCTCGATTTTAGTCAAAATTTTCGCAGCCCCCCCAAAAAATGCTAATTTATGCTAATTAGCTGGAAAACGATGCGGTCGATCTAATTTTTTTTTTCGCCAAAAGAAGTGCAGCTAATATTTAGGTAATTACAAAAAATAACAGCCCGAAACATTGCGGCGTTAAAATGCGAGAACCGATAAACAAAATGTTGGGTACCATGAACCCCCCTTATGCAGTTAAGGGTTAACTTTATCAATATTCATTTAATGCTACAAAGGCCTTTCGAAAATGAAATTTTCTCATCGATCTTTCCAAGACACTTTAATCTACACCTTTAAAGTTCAATGAAAATAAAGCATAGTTGAAAACAGGAGTATTTCCGTTAGCAATTATTAGTTTTGATACGTGCAAGGCTGTCAACCGATACATTTAAAAAGCTAAAATGTTAATTTGTATCTAAGGCAAAATTACAATAAAGAAACAATACTTGATACCTAAACCTCTACTGAAAAAAAGCTTTAGAAATATTATAAGAGAAGACTATAACCTTGGATAATACGACACATGAAACCTTAGGAAGAAGTTTAACTTTATAAAACGCTTTAAGGACTAAAATGGGACTGGGAGACAGAACAACTTTGCTTCTTTAGATTTTTTACGTTTTGCCTTAATGACATTCTAACACATTTTAACATATATTAAATAGTCGAATGAGAAGGCCAAAACTAATGTTCATTAATTTAAAAAACATTGCAGCATTTTAATTGATAATAATGTTTTTCTAGAAGAGTTTATAGTTAAAGATATACGAGTATGTTCCATATAACAACAGATGCTAGATCTAATAGAGTACTACTATCTCATAAGACATCCTAACAAGTTTTGTCATATTTATTTTTAGAGTCTCGACACCTCATGTGTTGACTCTCTAAACAACTAACAGCTGAGGTGAAGACGCAAGGTGCAAAATCAATATCCTATGAATACATATTATGGACACAAGCACCGGATGGTAATATTGCTGATATCACTTGCTTTGCATTATTTATCACCTGGCCGTATTACTTGGTATACAGACAGAGGAATGAAGATTAAAGCGTATTTTAATTTTCAAGCAGCCATTGTTTTTATTTTCTTGGGGGGGGGGGGGTGAATCCGGTCTACACTGTGAATGTTTTTTTGTAGGCGTCCGTTCTTCTCAAACAAGTCGTGAATGCGACAAAACCTTATTTTGGGCTACAGATGGTAATACATGGTCCCATTTTGTGTTTACATTAAAACATTGAAAAAACCATGCCACTTTGCATTCAACTGATTGTAACTTTTAATACAAAGCTAGACCAATACAATTATATAATGCTAGAAAGCTAATTTTTCAAAGATTTCGATTTTTACTAAAAAAAGTAATTTATTTAATATGGGTTAAATTAATACAGGGTGAAAAAAAAACCAAGTGCATTTTCGTCAACCAACTTGGCGCGATGATATTTTGTTTGAGCATGGTGTATGAAAATGAAACAAATACTGATTAACGGTTGTAATGATGTCCTTCGATAAACTGATAAATTTAGTGGTTAACTTCATTGTGGTTAGCTTATAGAGGAAAATCAAAAATCATGAAAAAATCGCCTTATTTATCGGTCATATCTTTTTTCTTGTATACCCAACCTGCAAATTGATAGCTTTACCAAATTTCTCGTCAAATTCACTGTTAGAAAATGTATAGCTTTTACCAAATATGTCAACCTAGTCAAAAGATGTGCCAGTTTTCTAGTTAAATGCAAGTTTTGTACAGTAATGAAGGTTAAAAGGGTGCACAAAAAAACTCGGTTAACAACATACTTCCATAGAAAATACTTTGGTAAAGTTTAGTTAGTAAGTTTTTTACCTTCTAGAAAAAGGAAACCGATAGTTACATTTTGATACTGGTGTAATTAACTGTTTCTTGTTTTCCATTTTATATATATGGATTTCTGATAACTTACTACATGTAGATATGTTTACCATTATTCGATTTTCACCCCAACTTTTCTTTTTAAAGACGTCTTGATATATAGTATATGATTATACACCTAGTATATAATGAAGCGTGCAAGATTTTTGCGGGATGTGACAATACACAAATAAGTATCAAATGATGTATGGTCTCTAGCGATACGATTTTAAAGCGGATATGAACAAAGCACTAAAGGTGTTCAATTTAAGTGCAACATAAATTAATCGGCTAATCAATGTGTAACCTCGATACTGAAAATGTTCATTTCCCTCTGATTGAGATTGAGTCTTAAAAAATTCTGAAATGCGTCATTAACATTTTAGCAATTTTCTTGTTTCGGTAATACCAGTAGATTATTTAGGCTGAAAAGATTTTGTTTGTTTGTTTGTTTCTTGGTTTGTTTTACTTCATTTTATGTTACTATTTATTTTAACACATTCTTCACATTTGATATAATTGTTTCATTTTTAACGATTTCGGTGATTTTCTTTTTATTCGAGCCTTTCAAGAACTGAATATTTCAAATACCTGTAATAATTTTAATACATTTTTAAATAAAAAACAGTATTGAAATACTCTGTAATATATTTTCATTTGTTTGCTTTTACTCGGCCAATGAAAACTCATGAATTAGAGAGGTTTTTGTTTTCATGTTTACTCACATCATTACATTTTTTACCCAAGTAGACTTAAATTCTAAATATTTTTTCCTTCTTTCGTCTAATAATAAAATATTATGTATTTCTGTCCTAAAAGGGCATCTTTAAAATAAATTCAAGAAAATGTCATTATCTTAGTTGATTAACTCATTATACATGTTCATTAGTTTTAAAGCTTTCAGTACTGAGTGAATAAAACATAACTAGACCATTTGCATATTAATAGGTAAATGCCAATCAAATAATTGGATGCAAGTCATGTTATTGCATCATATATGTGACCGTTCAGCTAAAAGAAGCCGTAAAGTCTGGTTTGCTACTACTTCTGTTCTTATTTGGTAAACATGTCCTAAACATGATTTATCTTTATTGCAATCTTGAAAAACTAAAGTCTTGAATACATTTTGACGAAGTTAATATGAGGAGATCCGTTTGATATTATAATATGCCAGGAAACATGGATGCTTGGCGGTCATCTATGCTCTCATAACTAGCTCATGTTTCTGTTTACGAGTACCAGAATATTGTAAATATCACTTGTCACTGGATAAAATGACCGGAAGTTTGTCGAGACGAGACTGGTTGTCTTGTGAGCGGAAAATATTGTCACCACTTTACAGTCAGATAGAGGCATAGCTTTGGCATGGGATAGAAATAAATATTTTAATTGTTTTAACAAGAACAATGAATATCAATACTAAGTGATAAATAGTGACGAAATTGCAGTTTATTTTTCATATCGTTTCGTTAAGATAGAAGAGAGAAGGCGCGAGTACTTAAAAACATATTATCAATGACCTTATATCTTTGTATTGCCTTATGAGATAGGTACATGATATGAAATTTGCACGCACGATAAGTTATGCTTGCTCTAGGTGCTTTTAACATGTCAGGATTGCTAAGAATTTAAATGTCCTTTAATGGGTGATAAATCAATTCAAGGTTTTATAATTCCAAAGAGCTTATTCAACAAACATAATTTTTGAACATGCTCGAACAAAGAAAAGATAAAATAATATTAATGAACATGGCATACAGCATTTGATTGAATTTGAACAAGTTGTAATAATGATTTGTACCTTTCAAAGATCTACATCTTCTCTAAAGATAATAAGCAATTATTGTAAAATGCAGTTTAAACCAGGCAGTCATGTTTAGCTATATTTCTCCAGTCACGCACATTTGTAGTCGTGTGACCCAAAGGTTTCCCTTATATTAAATTTTGGTCGTCAGGAAAGGAAAATCAGGTTGTCGCACCATGTGACCCATTTTACTGAAAAAAAAAGGAATTTCGTGGCGACAATTTTATTTCTGGATATTTTAAAGGTCGGACATATCTGAATTGGTCATAATAAATGAAAATGTCCTCTGATTTTAGGGTTGGTTTATATAAAAATTCAAAGAAGACCCAATGTACGCATTCCATCATCCACATGAGATATACATCAAAGCATAATTGCCACTCATAACGTAACAAGCATAACAAAATGTGATGGCTCACCCCGAAATGGGGGACTTTGAAGATGTTATTAATTCTGTTTTTTTTTTTTTTTTTTTATTTCAGCTATTGCAACATTTTCTAAGCTTTAAAATGACACCTAACTTGTTGAAATTGATCAAGGCGATCAAATTTTGCAACAGAAAATCTGCTGGAAACTCTTATTTTTCCTTATTTTTTGCTGCCTGTTTTCACCTGTATCTTGAAAAGTGTTCTATCGCAAAGTCCCCCTTTTCGGGGTGAGTCATCACAGATATGGGATTCAAAGGCAGACTCTGTCACACATTCCCGTATAGAGTCAATATGTACGAATAACGTACAAAAGTTGCAAATTCTGAACGTGTGCCAAACGGGCACTACCATATCATTTCGGCGGAACTCACAATTCGGATACGTATCCGAATTTAGATACTCCGTATCCAAATACTGATACCCGTATCTGAATTTTGATTAAAAACAGCTGAAACGGGATATCCAAGTTCTGATACCCGTATCCGAATTTGGATTAAAACAGCTGAAACGGGATATCAGCTGAAATTAATATTCAGCTTCGCAGCGCACCATACTGGTATGTATGAAAGTCAATAACATTATCCTCATTTGTCATCTAAATTCTAAGAAAGTTTTGGCGAAATTATTTCGCCTTCTGTGATAATGACCTACCAGGACATGTTTCGAAGCTGTCCCGATGGAATTGAACAGATGGAAATGACATTTCAATAGATAAATTTATCATAAATGCAAGAAAGATGTTCTGCATGTACTTGCCAGCTTGCGCTATCGATTTGTTTCCTGCGTCACGACAGGCGTATTAGAATTATGATACCCCCCATATCCTGATTATGATACGGGTATCATAATTAAAATGTACGTGGGTATCCAAATTCGGATACTTATCCGAATTGTGAGTTCCGCCGAACTGATATGGACAACGAATTAGCGTACACCACCGTATGGATATTGAACGTATACTTTTAAAGAACACAATACGAAAAATCATACATGTATAAATCAAAGCAATAGTGGATTTACGTTAGACGTACGTTTGGCTCTATATGGTAATGTGTGACGGGGCCCTTACCAAGAAATGTCTCTACAAAACTTGTCCAGGGAACATTTGAAAGTGAAGTAATGTACAGTTCAGAAACATCAGGATAGGAATGTCCATTGATGTTCCCGGTCATCTTTATACCTGTGTGAAAGGAATCTTAGTCCTCCTGAAATGGTAGTCTGCCTTCCATAGACCATAACGGAGTAAACTTATGTTGCGTGATTAGCCTATGATACTCTACTGTACAACCCAGACAATGAGAACGAGGGACTTACATTCCTGCTACACCGGTCCTCTTTCTACCGGGTCTAATTCAATTCAATATATAAGAATTTGACCTCTATATGAGGTGACAAACTCAAAATAAAAAGAAACATGCTTTATAAGTGTCCTATAGTACTATATTACTTAAAGAGATCAACAGTGAAAGTTTCTAAGCAAGTGTATGTTTCTCCACTTAATTATTTGAGATAATCTTTAACAAAAATAGAAAAAGCAATAAAATATTAAAAACAACACAATAAAATTTAATGCACATAACTAATAACCGAAACAAAATATAGTTCTTCAAATTGTGAATTATTAATACTGCTTCTATATGTTGCTGTTGGTTAACGTCCCATGCACTTTATGTAAATGTAAATGTAAATTTACTTGCAACATTTAATGTTTTTCCTATGATATTCATTTTGATACTCTTGTACACCAAAACATATACATGTATATCATACTAAATTGTGAATGTTCATATTCCTACAAAAATCCTTTTAAGCTGAATAATACCCGATATACCTTAGATATCCATTTTAAAATGTTGACAGGCAATGAGAGGCCGTAACGTGAACTCGCCGGTTAAAAGCATGAAAATATATATGGAATTTGGGCATTGTATGATATCATATGATAAAGAATATTACAAATACCGGTAGAACATTAAGACATTCGACGTAATATGGAAGAAGACCAATTGTTACAAATATGACATTTTGGTTTAGCACTTTATTTTATATTTCTCAGCAATATCAAAATATTGGTATAATAACATTAGGGTAGGATACACAATCTCATGTAATTCTTAAATAATTCCACTAACGTAACTTGCACAGAGTAAAATGTCTAAACTATAAAAACTCCGACCACTGTTGACTGCAGGTGACACCAATTTCCGCTCTTTTCACAGCAAGTTGTGGCTTGTCAAGCTTCCGGTCAAAATGTCTCTTCATATGATGGAGACTTAGCTGATACCTGTCATCACATTACATTAAACAACTTTAAAAAAAATTTACAGGTTAAAAACCAAAATCGTAATAGGGTATTAGTTATATTATACAAGCATTTGTTCCCATAAATAAACATATTCCAAGCTCGTTGCGTCTTTCAAAAACGTTCAAGATTACACTCGCATCAAAACGTTTATGTTTGTGTTTTGATCCCAATTGATGTTATTGATTTAAGCAATAAAACGCATTGTTTGTTTCATTAATTTGTTAACAGTTCTGGAGACAAACAATATCATTTTCTTACTCCTATCTTTGTTAAAAGAACCCTGCAAGCAGAGTTACAACCACTGACCAAATACACGTATGAAACGTAAACTATGTCATCATTGCGTAATACCATATCACCAGGTATACACTGTATGCAGCGCCCCAAGAAGGAGCATTCGCACAAGAGACCCACAGCTTAACGTGATTATCTGAACCACGGAGCAATTAGAGTAAAATGTCTTGCCCAAGGAAACAAGGAGACGTAAACCGCCTGGCCCGGGGCTCGAACCCACAACCTCTGTATTACGAGACCCGTGCTCTAACCGCTCGCATGAGAAAATACATTCATACAGAACGCATCGCGAATGCATCTTGAAAGCTCTACCAATGTGTAGCAAATTAGAAAAGTATAATGATGCTCTAACGATGTCTTTCCGATGCAATTTCGATGTCTTGACGATGTCGTGTTGCGTCACGAAAGATCCCCAGACCGTCGCCGCGACGTCAACACGATACCGTGAGAGCATCGGCGATGGACTGACGATACATTTGAGAAGATATTAACCTCAGAGAGGTATTGAAGGGAATAAACGCATCTTAAGAACCAATAATATCAATGCTTGCGTAGAAATTTCTCATGATGACCTTACGATGATTTGTCAATAAAACATTTGTCATGATGTTCTTCCGATTTTAGGATGACATCGCGCTGATGGTGCGGTGATGCATAGTTAGCAAACCTTTCGAGATCTCTTAAAGCATTTCAGATGTTCATTACAGTAAAGCCAATGCTCCTCACTAAGAGAAATGACATATTTATGCTTATAGTGAAAATAAAATGACTTTATTGTCACAAGGGAGTATCACCAAAGTACAAAGTAAAATAGCATAGCAAACTAAGAATAGCGCACAAGGAAATATTGTCAAAAACCAAAATAATGAAATAATGCATCGGATATGAACTAATTACTTTTGTAATCGCTTCCATAAATCAAACTCGGCTAATGGTCTTATGCATTACATTAATGGACTTGTCCTAAATTTATATTGGAACAATCCATCAAAGGCGTTGGGGTTTTATAACTAGGTAGTTTGTATATACAATTACATTAAAAAGACTCATTTTTTAAAGGAGTTTCCAGCAAAATAATTGACAAATGTCAGGCCTGAATTTTTGAAATAATCTACATGTAGTTTGATCTTCTTGATCAAGGTATATATGTAATTACCAAAAAATATATTCTTTAACTGGTTACAAAATATTTCAAGTCTTGATATCTTGCTGAAGATGAACACATCACCAATAATTTTGAAAAAGTTTTGGGTTGTGTGTCGTAAAATGTTGAAAGCAAAAGAACATTGTATTGATTTTATACTGAAGATTATCTTGTACCAAGTGTGAGATAGCTACGAAGAAAAGTACAATGCGACCTTCAACCTTGATATCTAAACATTTAAGCCATTTAACTATATTAAACATGCACGATATTTGATATGACAACTGTGCCTCAGTTATATGCGTAAAGAATTCCTTTTCTCTTTCGTGCTATTTTTTTCAATGTTGAAATTGAAAGACTTTCCTATGCCCATGATACACTAGCAAGATGCAGTTAGCATCTAGTTAGACACTAATGGGAACGTTAAGGTTAAAGTTATTTTAATTTTCAAGCGTCTTGTTAGTCTCTTAAAAGTGTCTAAAATCAAACCACGCGCTATGTAGTTGCGTCTTGCGAGTATACCTTGGGTTTTCGAATTTATTGAATAATGTTTTATCATATTTTCCCGTTTGTTAACCCTTTAGACAGTAAGGCTGAAAACATAGTTCTTTTGAGCTACCAAATATTTGGTGCAACAAGTCTTTGTTATCTTATAATCTGATATATAGTTCCAATGTATTTTCTATTAATAACGGAGACTTGGTGATGAAAAATCAATACCAAAACATTGAGGAGTATTTGGTGAACATGTTTGGTGATTTACAACACCAATTATCCGTTATTGATTAGAAGATGCATTGGAATTATATTACTAGATTATAAGATAACAAAGACCTGTTACACAAAATATTTGGTAGCTCCAAAAGAACTATGTTTTCAGCCTAAGCATTGGTATTGCAGATCATGTTTAAATTAGTCTGGACAAGTATGCGTCAGCTTACAAGGTGATAACATCAATTATTAATGAAGAACATGAATTTCATGAATTGATAAGCATAGTCACATCGTATGTGCAAGGCATTTTCATGAACGTAGGTCTTATGCTTAAAGTAGCACATATGATTGCTAGTATACGTAAAGGATATATAAGCAAAAACATACAGTTAGTACCAAAATAATAAGTGGACTTGTGGAATTTTAAACCTAGTTTTAAATATTTATGGAAATGCTCTAAACATAGCTTAAAAGTATAGTAAAATCTATATAAAAGTGCAAAAATTTACACAGACATTGCTCAAATTGAGAGAGAATTAATTTGCAATATATCATTCTTTGATGGTGACGTGGCTATCCTGTGTTTCCTAAATCCTAACTTTTGTACCTCAGATGGATTTACCAGATAAAATATCAAACAAAGCTCCTGGAGATAATTTAAAACATATTAAAAGAGAAAAAAAGACATGAAAAATAATTTGTTTGGCAAGTGTAGAAACAAGATTTTTGTCAGTCTTCAAACTAGAAACACTGTTTTCACACCACGTTTTTTCGCCGGCGAAAACAATTAAAGTAGGTAAAGAATTGCAATTTTCTCAAATATCCCTCAAAATCATTGAGTACCACTTGTAGATTATATTACTATAAACATGTTCTATCGATTCAAGTAAAAAAAATAATCAGGTAAAAATTAGTGGGAAGAATCTAGGCCAGTCCATTTAAGTTTAATGGTGCTCAATTTGGTATCAATATGAAGAGGAGGTCCATACCTTTGCACTGGTAGCATTTATTAGAGAATACACCGCTTTGTATAGAAAATCCATGGAGGGGTTGCAACAACTACCCTCTTCGGAGTTGGTGTTACAAAAAATGCAAAGGAGGACGAGGGTTAAAGGCAAGATATCCTCAATTCCTGGCGAGACTTAAGGTACTCTGATAAAATAATTAAAAAATAGTTTACATAATGAGAATATCTAATGTGATAATCACCAGCTGAGACAATATAAGTAACTCACAACAAGTGAATGTGTCAAACGCGTGACACGTATGGATATTTTGCAATAGTTTTGTCATTAATGTTTCATTGTAAAGGAAAATTGTTTCTCAACACGTACATTTTGGAATTCATTATGTGATGTAAACAGCTGAGACACGTTGGTATCCGTGAAACATTCATTAGAGTTAGAATAAATCGAGTGTCTATGTAGTTGATGATCAGTTATCAGGGAGAAAACGTGAGAGGCACAAAACGGTCACATATCATTTTTTTCATCATCACACGTTTCAGTCAATGACTACATGTATGTAATCTGAGCAGTACAATGTCATGCCGGTACATCAAGCCGGTATGACATCGCAACTTTTTTATGGAAATAAAACTTGAATTAAATCAAATTGAATCGGATACACTCCAAGACAAATGTAACTACAGTATATGGGAATCAAATGATCTCAAAAATACGAGCACATCGATATTCTCATAGAACATTGCGATAATAATTGAATACGCCAGAATAAGAACATCCCGACTTCAATAGCTCCCTTCTGTTAACTTATGTAAAATATAAATGCATATAAATCTCTATAAATGCTTTCAAACCACCAGAAAGCATTTCCATGTCTTTATCCCAATCATAGTGTCACATTTGACCTTGTAGTTGACTTTGTTAGACATTGTTAGATAATTTTCTTAGCATATAGTTGCAGAGGGGAGCTCATGGAGTTGGGATGTTCTTGTAATGGCTGTTTAAATATAGCAACTATGTACTATAACAATTGAAGGGGTGGGTGCAATATAGTGCAAACCCTCATTTTGCACAAGTTACTGGTTTTGATTTGAATGATTTTTAGACTATAAAGATGAAAAATAGTTTTCGAAAAGTTTATTATGATCAAGTACATGGGCGAATAAAGATATTTTGACCAATTTTGGAGTCCCATGTGAATTCAATAAAACAAACAGTCACTTGTAAAAGTGAGGGTTAGCACTATATTGCCCCGAGGTCTTGCACAGTACAATTTTAAATTTCTAGAAACACTAGATGCCATTTTTTTTTCACAATGCTAGATCTAAGAGTACTTGATGCAAGGATTATGAATTCAGTGATTCCAGAAAAAAATACAGTGTTTCTAAATGATATACAGCATTGAATAAAATTCAGGGGCAATATAGTGCTAAGCCATAGTGTTTGATTTTTAAGCCACCCTTGGACTTTTGAACGGCTCAATCTTAGCCATACAATTTTTTTTGTTTTTCAAAGGCTGTACGGTTGCCACCTTTATTATTTTAAGTACATTTCAAAAAACCATTTTTTCATATCGAGAACATTTTTTAAGCAATATGTATTATAAATACAACCTTTTCTTTTTTAAAGTATGCAAGACATAAATAAGAAGTACCATCAAAACAAATACATGAGAAGTGAAACAGGACACTTGCGTGAGGAAACACCAGGTCAGTCTGAACTTCACCCACATGTGCACAGCGAGAAACAAAAACAGAAACATAAGCATGTCACTGAACCAACACATGCGTAGTGCAATTATTAGGCGTGGTCGACCTAATGGGTTACCACGCGAGTGTCCTATTACACAGACAAAACAAAAGCATTGAAGAGGAGAATACCAATCGATATACATGAACAAGTAAAATGCTTGTTGACAAAATATGTGATATGATGTGATTTAGGGTGAGCCTATATATAGATACTTAAACGAGGGATGTCCTTGTGAACAAGGTTATTTTCAAACAGGAAATGATTTGGCCAATCAAGTCACTAGGACAATAAAAACAAATGAGGTCAATTATAGGGGACAGCCACCTGATTTATATGGAAAATATGTGAAAGATACGGTCGCATTAGTACATAGCACAATTATCGTAACAATGGATCCCATTTTCTGAAGTGGATGCCCAAAGTTGAATTTCTTTTTGCAATGAACTTTTCAAGGATAATTGTAGTGTCAATCATTCTTGTAAAGTATACATATGATA
>JXSR01S012603.1:88547-99762 GCA_000969725.1 Ophiothrix spiculata
AATGCTTTGCCCAAGCCAGTAGCAGGACCACTCACGAGAGGAGACACACCAAAGAGAAACCTTATCAATGCAAATATTGTGTAAAATGTTTCGCAAACGCAGGTAGCATAATAAGACACGAGAGGACACATACAAAAGAGAAACCATTTCAATGTAACTATTGTGACAAATGTTTTGCCCAAGACATTAACAGAATAACTCACGAGAGGACACACATTAAAGAGAAACCGTATCAATGTAAATATTGTAACAAATGCTTTTCTCAGATTAGTAACAGGACCACTCACGAGAGGACACATACAAAAGAAAAACCGTATCAATGTAACTATTGTGACAGACGTTTTGCCCATGCAAGTAGCATGTCCATTCACGAGATGACACACACCAAAGAGAAACCTTATCAATGTAAATATTGTAACAAATGCTTCTCTCAGACTAGTACCAGGACCGTCCACGAAAGGACACACACTAAAGAGAAACCATATCAATGCAATTATTGTGACAAATGGTTTACAGACACAAATAACAGGAAACGCCATGAGAGGACACATACTAAAGAGAAACCATATCAATGTAACTATTGTAACAAATGTTTCTCGCATAAACATCACAGGATCAGTCACGAGAGGACCCATACTAGAGAGAAACCGTATCAATGTAAATATTGTAACAGATACTTCTCAACGACATTTAACAGGACTACTCACGAAAGGACACACACTAAAGAGAAACCGTATCAATGTAAATATTGTGACAAATGCTTCGCTCAGACAGGTACCAAGACCTATCACGAGAGAACACACAACAAATAGAAACCGTATCAATGTAAATAGTGTGACATTAATGGGACTAGCCTAGATTCCACCTAGAATTAAACCTTATGGAAATACCTTAAATATAGCTACAAAGTATAATAAAATTCATAAAACTGCAAACATTTACACACAGATGGCTTTAATTGAGTGAGAACTAATTTGCAATATATCGATCTTTGATGGTGGTGAAACTATCCTTTGTTTCTGAATCCTAAATTTCTACATGTACCTCAGATGGATAAATATCAAACAAAGCCTCTAGACATTATAATTCAATACAATTTCATCAAAAATAATTTGTTTGGCTATTACAGGTGTAAAAACAAGATTTTTTTAAGTTTTAAAACTAGAAACACTGTTTTAACACCACTTTTTGACTCCGGCGACAAAAAATAAAGTAGGTAAAGAATTGCAATTTTCTCCAATATTCCTCAAAAACATGGAACACTACTTGTAGGTTATATTACTATTAACATGTTCTATCGATTAAAGTAAAAAAAAATGTGTTGGTTAAAAATAAGTGCGAAGAATCTAGGCCAGTCCCTTTAGCATGAAGCATAAATTGATTGGTTGAATAATAAGTCAATCGCCGACTGAACGGCCGGTAAAATCGATCTTGGCAAATCTCCATGATGTGTCTGTATCGTTTTGATTGCGAGAACAATAAGATGTTTCCTGTCTTTACTGCCTTGTGGAATTGCCCCTTGTTGATTTTTATGCTTTAGTTTGGCCGTCAAAAATTGAAACTGAACAAGTTTTACAACAGTGATAACCCATCTGTAGATTCACCAATCTAAGCACTAATTAATAACTGGATTGATTGTTTCTCTTCTTCAACAGGTATTTATAAAACTCTTCAACCAATAAACAGATAGGATATTTGGGTCAAACCTTGTATTATCAAAATTTTCACCTCATTTCAGCGATCTCATTTTTATATTTTCAGACATTTTATAACAATCTCTGTAGACATGCTCCAAGTCTCAATTGTTCTTTATCATCAAGCTTGAACAGGTTTCTCTGAAAGGTAAATTCCCACTCTACATGCTTAAACAGTAGGCCTAACTTACACCAAGGCAAGCCTGTAGTCAGGGGGAGTTAAACCGTATGGGCAACCTGGGCATAACCCCTCGCAAATTTGACAATGTCAAAGAAGGTCTTCCTCAAAAGGTACAAGAAAATCCACAAAAATAACTACCATCACCACCTCAACCCATATTTTTCAAGGCAATGAAATCATAAAAATCAACAAATTGGAAATTAATGTTCCCTCCAATATGTTTATTGTTTGAAAATCTTGCACTTTTAAAACAAAACTGTTTTCCTGATTGTGGATCTAGATACCAAACCCCTAATATTACTGAAGAAGAATGAAAAACATCATAGCGAAAATCCAATGGAAATTGAAAAAAACAAAATGTTCAATAAAAATTCTTTCAGAATGTAACTATGTTTATATGATAACCATCCAGAAACAGTGACTGAGGCAAATTCCACAAATCTGTGCACATACAGCCAAGTTCGGTCAAGTTTATTAATTAGACCATCCACTGCAGTTTTACCTTGGCCTGAGATAGCCCAAAGCCATCATGTTTATCACAGTTGTATTCAGTCAGATTCCAACACAGCAACTGATACTTGTAAATTTGCTAACAGGATGATGTAACAACACCACAGGGGCTCAGAGCTTTGGTCACTGTTTTGAGCAATTCAAGAGAGTGTATTGGACTGATCCACTATGTCATGGGTGTTTCAGTGAATAAATACAATAAACTGGTGAAGAAAGTTAAACCAAGAAGTTATCATGTCTATGGTAACTTCTTGGTTAAACCATAAATACTTACATATTTATCATTTATTTGCAGGCAAATCGTGATTTAATATTAGGAGCCCATGTTTGGTAAAACATCAAGAAAACTAGTTGTTCTAAGCCAAATTTATAACTAGGCAACCTACCTGTTATGTTTTAAATTTACAACCACCCACAGTCAGACTGTTTCTATTGGCTGCCTCTTTTCTGGAGGCAAATTTCAATATTTTACATTGGAGATAATAGAGCTAACGAAAGATCCACTAAGGAATTTCACAAGGCGTCCCTAGCAAACCAAAATCAGAGGGAGGTATGCCATCAGGCTGTGCCATGAACATTGGGAGAAGGAATTATTAAAATAATGCTTATACACAGATCATGTAGATTTTGACAGGAATATGGAAGTAGGTCCACAGCCTGACGCCTTGGAGCAAGGCTACAATCTCTGATGATTAACCAAATCACAAATTTCCAATCTAAATTGAGAACTTGTATCTTCAAGAAATCATTTGATATGGAGAATTATGTAATTTTATCTGATCGCCCATTTATAAATGTATTTTGTAAATTAAGAATCTGTGTTCATGCTTTGATGATCGAAAGAGGGCGTCATCTCTCACTTAATCTTGCGGATAGAATATGTGACGCGATCAGGGGAATGAGTCACTTGTCGGCAACCACATGTTACTGGTTTTATAATGTTAGTTACACAGTCATTACCAGCCTCTTTGTGTACATGTCCTTTAGTTAAAGTCCATTGAATAAATCCATAACAATCCATTAAACAGATTCAGACATCAAGATGAACATACTAGTACATCATTGTGCACACGTCATTGAGTTATTAAAGCAATACTATAAGGTGTTAAAAAAGAAGCGACCCCTGTCACCCATGACTTTTGATTTTTTGGGCTTATTGGGTTTGTCTTTGGTAGATATAAATACCCTTCAAACGATTTGACTCAAAGATGCTAACTTTTTCTGTTATGGCCATTTGTTGAATTAAATTCGGGATCCCGAATTTAATTTCACATGTATTAGTATAATAGGAAAGCATGCATGTGCTTTTTATCCATTTTTTGAAGTCAAAACAATTTTTTTCACAAAGTGCACTTGAAACCGCTTTAAGATAGTCACAATTCCTCCATTTTATGCTGTATTTACTATAAACAATTTTTGATCAAAATCTTATATAGTATTGCTTTAATATTAAACCCATTGAATACATCAATACTAGCCCATTAAAGCTCACCAGAACAACATTGTATAACACCAGTAACATGTGGTTGCAGACAAGTGGCTCACTCCCCCTGATAGCGTCACATATGTCAACATTGTAATTTAACAAAGTCAAGGATGGATTTCACTGGATATGTACGTCATAGTTCAACTTACTTTATTCCATAATATGTGTGGTGCTCTGGCAAAATGAGCGGAAAGTCGCGATATTCAAAATTGAGTTTATGGCATATTTTAATTCTCTATAATCTCAGGGGTCATTCCAATCTCAAATGTCACAAACGTTACCACAATGTTACATGTTCTTGACCTTCAATTTGAATGAGCTTTGGATATGTTCCAGGTATGCAGCAGCCCATGAAGATAACTCAAGCTCATTCAAATTCAAGGGCAGGATCGTGTAACATTTTGGTAACGTTTGTGACATTTGAGATTGGAATGACCCTCTGAAGGTTTCGAATGATATATAATATGTCATACTTTCTTTCTACAATTTTGATTTAGAGATCGAAATACAAGGCAGTCCGCTCAAAATCTGGCAGTAAAAAATTGTCGCAAATCGACTTTAAAGTTACTGTTTAGGCCTAATATAGTGTATAATAGCAAAACGCGATCCATTACCCGTGAATAAATACACTTCCCGGCGTAATTGACATTCAAAACGCGAAATATAGGTTAACACTAATGCATTTATTTGTTTTTTATGTCAAAAAACGAAATTTGATCTTTTCATCATATTTTTACTTTAGCAGCCACTTATTCATAATCTTCAATCGCGACTTTCCGCTCATTATAGCAGAGCACCACTCAGATAAACATGTAAAATGTAAACAAAAAAGATAAAACTACAATGATACAATATTATGGAGGAGTAGTTAAAAAGCCAGAATAGGTCAGAGCCAGGCCAGAGACTACCCTTATAGATAAGTGTAAAAGGAGCTTCTCTGTGCTCCAGCCCATAGTCAAAAGCTAGACATGTAAAAATTACATGGGCCGGACAATAGAAACTCCCAGAACCTTGCATCACATAATATGTTACCACATGCAATTGCACAGAAAAAAGAAAAGAAATGAAAAGAAAAACAATACTGTGCAATACAAACAAAGCTCCGAAAACTCAAATTTGTTCATAACAAGCAAGTAATGCTATTTTCAAACTAAGTAAAAAGTAAGTAATTTCTGTACTGATTTCTAAAATGTATTGACGAAAAAGAATTTTTGATATTATAATCAAGTGAATTCCAAATCAATGGGTTATAACAGAGATATCTGAAGAAGATCTAGTATGTCTTGTTTGTTGAAAATTGTGTTTCTTGTTTGGTAATTATGGATTTCAGATATATTGATGAAAACGTTTTTTAAACCTGCTGGTAGTTGATTTTTAGATTACATGAACATAAAAGGCTCAGTTTCAAGTTTGAACATATCATATACATTAAGAATATTATTACTTACAAATAAAGGTCCTCTATGGCTTCGATAATGACTTTGGAAATATTACGTACTGCCCATTTTTGTAATTTACCGTAACTAATGTATGGAAGTACTAATGAGCAGTACTGTTTATATATTCTTTTTGGAAACAAATGCTTTCATAACACCGATAGTGCATGAGATTTTCTTTGCAATATTATCAATATGATTTTCCAAGTTAAGTTTTCATCAATTGTTATCCAAATAACTTAGTTGTTTTTACACGAGAAATCTCAGATCCACCTAGGACAATAATACTTACATTTAAAATTGTTTCATTCTAAGTAACATCTGTGTCCAACTTACAGTTTGTCATGTGAGGCGTTTCCATCACCATAAAATTTGTTTTGCTTGAATTAACAGAACGTTTATTGGCTTAAAACAATTTACTTACTTCAAGGAGTTCAAGGATAATCCCTGATTACAAATTCAAACTAATATGAGCCTTAAGGCCTAGATATACTTTGTCATTTTTGTAGTCATTTTCATTTAGAATTTTTCTCATGGTCATACATTTTCACCACTATGTTAAATTTTCATTCGGAATGAAAATTTTCATTTTGATTTTTTGTCATGGTGTTAAATTTTTGACATGGGTTAAAATGTTTTACCATTTATAAAAATGTTTCATGATGGTATTCAACGGGGCATAGATCGATCTCATTAGGTAGTCAGTGTTACTGCCCATGTATCTGTACAATAATACAAACACAAGGGAACCACCAGGAGATCTGGAACCATGCTTCAATACAGTCGCTACGCTCCTTCGGACTCAAATTTTGCTGCGCAAAATTTTCGCCTATGGCAAGCACTCGCGCCTTCGGCGCTCGTTTGGTCCGCGTGGACATTACTGAGGGTCTTTAACAAAAACTACTCATTAGGTCGAGAACAATACCATAATTACCTTGGTCTTTTCATTATAATCTGAATTCTGTCCTTGACAGGTGACTGTTGATTTTATTCTGCTGAAAAGATTTTCTGACTCCTTTGATTTTTCCCCAAAGAGAAACATTTTCATTTAGAATTTTTATCACCGTCTTGATTTTTTATCATTCTATTTGTAGTTTTAGCGGATTATTCCGATCGATAATATCGTCTAGGAACTCGAGGTCAATATGCATTCAGTTCTATGGATTTTCAAGATGGTAAAAATGACAAACTATATCTAGGCCTTTAGTCAGCTCAGGATTATTTTCTCGAATTTAATTGTCCTTACCCAATATGCGAGCAGGTGCTATCAATTATCAATGCTGTTAATCCAGCCTCTAATCTGTCTCACTCATATCAAGCTGATCCACAAAGTACGGGATAAGAGACCGTTCATTATTTACAGTGGAGGGGGGGTGGGGGTGGGCGGGAGAAGTTGCGGGTCTGATCTAAAAAGTTTTGTGACCCCCCCCCCCCCTATTCGAACATCTACAATAACACAACACCCCCTATTCCGCTGTTAAATTTTACATAACCCCCAACCCCCAAAAAAGATAATTTTTAAAACAGAACTTTGGAGCGTTTTCGTGACGTTTGTGACATGACAAGGTGATTAGCATAATGTTGTATTATATAATAAACAAAAATTGCGATTTTTTTATTTCTGTGAATATGTGTTAATCAAGGATAGATACTTATCATGATAAACGTTAACACAACAGATTCATAATATAATACACCCCGAAACACCACAGTATAGCAAATCTGGCATCGTTTTGCACGTACGAATTGTTTCTCTATCCTTTTTTCGTTGGTTTATATTGTTCTTATTTGTATATTTCCTAGACCTAAATATTAATTGCAAATTTTTTGCTGAAACACTCGCATTATCTTAAACAATTGGTTACTCTTTGAATCACTAATGGCTTGCAGTCCCAATGATACCTTTGTTCAATATCTAGTGGTCAATGATGATAATCATCATTGACCACTAGATATTGTGATTATCATCTTTGACCACTAGATATTGAACACATGTATCACTGGGACTGCAAGCCATCAGTGATTCATTATTATTCCTTTTGGATTCAGATATCTTAGCTGTATTTCAGAAAACACCATGCGTGCGTTTATTTTCCTCGAGTGAGGTCAAATTAGGTCTTTGCGTTTTACATAAAATCTACGGTTCTGGACTTAATATATTTTAGCCACTTGGTCAAGAGAGAGCGACAACAGTTCTTCAACAGATTTCCAAAACATTTGCGGTAATTTTGCGTAAAAACACGTATCACGTAAGCAAATTTAACGCCTGGTCCAATTAGGTCAAAAAAAAAAGCATAGATTTGACCTCATGGTTTTAAAAGCTTAAAATAGACATTAAAACAAATGTAATGAAATGGAATATTTGTATTCTTCACTGTCAAAAATAAACCTATCTTATAAAATTCTAAATATTTCCATCCACATCTTCATTTTCTATTTGCATTAACCCCTTTGTGATTACAGGGGTTCAAAGTCCGATCCTATCTGACAGGTCACGTCGAGAAAAAAAAATCTAGCGACCAAGTTTTCCTGATTTTCACCCGGGATATACCCGGGATATGAAAATTAAAGTTCGTCTAATGAGCTCATTTGCATAGGTTCTAAGTATTGGCTGTGATTGGATGTTACTTTGTTCTGTTGCCTGCATGATCAAACCAACAATGTTTTCTGTCTGCAATCTGTAGGCAATTTACCTTTGTCTATAAACTTTTTTTTTCAAAGTCAGAGGGGGATCGGGAGACAATTGTCAATCAATAATCACAACAATGGGTTCTTAAATTTTATTTTGGATGATGTATACAAGAAGACAATTTTACCCAAAAAAAAGTTTTCTCATGGTGTATTGTCCCGGGGGGGTGGGGGGGTAGAGAAGGGGCACTCAAATATAATGTCGCAAGCATAGCGTGACCAAACAAAATGTAAATTAGGGTTATTTTTGAGGACTAAAGGTTGAATCAGGTGACACCGTTTAGGATATCAAAAACAGCAATTTAGGGGCAATTTTCAAAATATAGGGTACCTTTTTAAACCCTAATGTGAAAACAGTTTAGATTAGTTAAGTCTGGCAACACCTTAACTAAGAGAGTCTATATATAATGGGAGATGAAACTCCCGGCTCCCCTATTGAAAAGTGTCGCGATCCAGCTCATCATATAGGAGCAAATCGGTCCTATATGTAAATGATGTACCATACTCGTAGTAGGCCTGGTAGTAGGGTTATTGCGTTGTCATTATAATTAAACACCAGTGAAGCGTTTGATTTGTATTGGGTTGAATGGCGAGTAGTATATTATACGAATTCGAGTAATAGCATCCTCCTTGGTAATAGACCTTTTCGTGGTTGGTCCACATTTTGACAAAGCGTTAAACGTAGCCCCTCGTTCAATGTCAATCAAACGACTCTCGGAAAAGACGCGGCACGTCCTAAACAATAATCAATACTCTCTTAGTCCTATTATAGGCTAGTATTATTATTATATAGAGAGATGCTCAGTTTAATGACTATTTTAATTTTTAAAACAGTAGTGCTTTTATTGGGATGATTATTCATATATTAAAAAATATCAATGTAAATATGTAGGCCATTCTTTCTAAGAACAAAAAGTTTTGTTGTTTGTTTGGACTGTATAATACGCCTTTCCTTGATTCAAAGAAGTGTTAGAAAGAATAAGAAAAAGAAAAAATCACACCTGGAATGCATTTATTTTGTGTACTTGTGGTCATTTCATAATAAAAATAACCATAACAACTTAAGACAAAGCAAAACAGAATAAAACATTTAAACAGATTTAAAAAGAAAGGAAAAAAGAATCATTTGAATAAAAAAAGAGGAAAACATCCACAAAAGAATATGCATGGAAATTTTGGAAAAGTTAATGTTTCACTAGTTGAATGTTTATATCTTATTTCTTTTCGATCAATGTCAAATAGGTCTGCCACAAACTGAAGTAATTGAAGCCACAATTGATCGATCAGTATTGACTTCAAAACGATCAATTAATGGGGCACGGGAATTATCGTTTTATTGGCATTTGTAACAAAGGGACGAGGGGCTACGTTTAACGCACATTTTGTCCATTGGCTCGGAATATTGAATAGGTGTTTCACGGTCCTGCGCTACACCTTGTGGACTGGGAATCCAGTCAATAATTTCATTTATACCTTTATTACTACGCTACGTCGTAACTACAGTATTGTACTCAGCTGTAATTCTGTTTTGAAGTGTCAGAGTTCGAGAGCATCATTGAAACAAAATGTTCCTACGACCGTATGTTTGCTGCGTTTGTTCGTTATCATTTGCACACTTTCAGCGTTATAGAAATCACGTTAAACGACACAGAAGACCATATTATAATTCCCGTCAGGACAGTAAGCTTAAGCTTTCATGGACTCACCTCGCCAAAACTGAATATGGCCAAGGTGAGATTCATAAGCGGAAACACACTAAAGAGAGGACGCATACTAAAGAGAAACCGTATCAATGTAAATATTGTAACACATGTTTCTCAGACGCAAGTACCAGGATCCGTCACGAAAGGACACACACTAGAGAGAAACCGTATCAATGTAAATATTGCCTCAAAGGTTTCTCGCAGACAGGTACCAGGACCACTCACGAGATGACACTAACTAAAGAGAAACCACATCAATGTAAATATTGTAACAAATATTTTACGACGGCGTCTAACAGGACTACTCACGAAAGGACACACACTAAAGAAAAACCATATCAGTGCACTTATTGTGAAAAATGTTTTGCAGTCAAACGTGACAGGACTCGCCATGAAAGAACACACACTAAAGAGAAACCTTATCAATGTAAGTATTGTGACAGATGTTTCTCCCAAATAAGTAACAGGTTCACTCACGAGAGGACACACACTATAGAGAAACTATATCAATGTAAATATTGCCACACATATTTCTCGCAGACTGGTACCAGGATCATTCACGAGAGGACACACACTAAAGAGAAACCATATGAATGTAGCTATTGTGACAAATGCTTCTCTCAGACTAGCAACAGGACCTCTCACGAGAGGACACACACTAAAGAGAAACCTTATCAATATAAATATTGTGACAAATGCTTCTCCCAGGCTAGCAGCAGGACCTATCACGAGAGGACACACAAAAAAGAGAAACTGTAAAAACTTTAACACGTAACAAGATATCTCATGAAAAGACACAAACAAAAGAGAAATCAAATCAGTGGTTTTATTGTGAGAAAGGTTCTCCAAGGCAAGTAACATAATCAATCACGAGAGGATGCTGTAATAGAAGAACCCGGAAGTTACCCCTTGTTGATTTTTATGCTTAGTTTGGCCGTTAAATATTGGTTGAAATTGAATTACATTAGTGTTACAAAGGTGATAACCAATCAAGCACTTATTGATGAAAAACTTATTGATTCTAATTGTTTCTCTTGTTCAACAGGTTATTAGTAAATTCTTCAACTAATAAACAGAGTCAATATCCATCAAAAATTATTCACGCATTGTGACCACATCATAGTACAAAATATATCCTAGTTTACCACCATAATTCTATGAACTATTTTAAGTTATGAATAACTATCGTATTGAATTGAATGCAAAGAGCTGCAAATTAAAGGTTATTGGACTTAACGTAAACATTGAGTCATTAAATTTCAGCGAGATTATTAACCGTTAAAAACTTGCATAATAATTGGACTGTAAATTATAACGGTTAAGATATCGTGCTGAAAATCAAATTTACTGTGTGAAATTATTTGCATTTCTGCGTTGTAAATTTTAATAATAATAATAATAATAAAAATAAAAGACTATAACAAAAGAAAGGGCTGCTTTTTGTTAGATTCGGCAGTATACATGATGTAACAAAAAGCTAGTTTATAAATTGAGAATTTCTAAAGCGATAATAGCCA
>JXSR01S012603.1:146165-170890 GCA_000969725.1 Ophiothrix spiculata
TATGTTAAAAACTCATTTGTTTCCAAAGTAGTGTCTCTGTTTTTGTACAGATTTTGTTTATTGCCTTTGTATATTATTGTTTTGTAAAGCGCTGTGATTTCCGTTAGAGCGCTATATAAATGCTCCTTTATTATAGCTATGGGAAGGGCATTCCACAGTGCTGGGGCAGCAACAGCAAAGGCCCTGTCACCGTAGGTTTTGGTACGGGGAATAACAGAGACCAGGTTGCTCTCACGACGTATATTGCCTGCCCTCAGTGTGCGTGATGGAACGTAGACACTGATGAGATCTTTCAAATATGATGGAGCAACACCGTGGAATGCCTTGTAGGTGAGGAGTAGAATTTTGAACTGGATCCTCTGTTGAACCGGAAGCCAATGGAGCTGATCACGAAGGATTGGAGTAACGTGATCACGCTTTTTAGTGAGAGAAATCAAGCGAGTGGCCATGTTTTGGATCCTTTGTAACTTGCTGATGTCTTTCAGTGATAGACCGTACAGAACAGAGTTACAGTTATCAAGTCTGCTTATAACAAAGGCCTGGATAAGTTTTTGAGTGGACACCTGATCAAGGTATTTCCGCAATTTCCCAATCCTGCTCAAAGCAAAGGTAGCACTACGACATAAATTGTTGACATGTTGAACCATGTTTAAGTACTGATCAAACACAACTCCAAGATCCCTAGCATGAGAAGAGGGTTTAACAACAGTATCGCCAACTTAGATGGAAGGAAGTTGACGAGGTGCAGCAAATCGTGAGGTGAAATGCACGATTTCTGTTTTATTATCATTAAGAACCAAAAAGTTACTTGACATCCAGTCTTTGATTTCTTTGATGCATAGCCTTAATTGATATCAGGTCAATTTACCAATAAAATGTTTGCTTGTTTGAATCATTTCAAAATACGTACAGATGTACAACAAGCTAGTACATGTACTTCAATCAAAAAAAAATGCTGTGTGTAAAAACTAAAATTGATAAGATGTATTAATCACAAAATTTGTTTCAATAAAATATTCACTTTATACTGACACAATCTAGTAAATTGTAAACGTAAGTATAGAAAACCAATATTGACTTTGCAATGGAAATCAAATTACATAAATCTTGCAAAATTCATCTTATGAATATACTTTAAATGGCATCTTGAATGTTTTGTGTTTTATTCATTGATGTTATTGAAAGCAGATATCCTATAGCTTTAAGCGTTAATATTTTTTAAAGGTTTTTTACGCTAAACCGATTTAGATGTCATTCCTTCACCCGAGCTTGATTTGGAAAGTATATGCCTAACCGACTAACCGATTTGTCTTTGAAAAGTTACCAGGGTAGAAACGGTGTGATTAGAAATGAGGACACTTATTGCGGTGGGATATACTTAGTCCTTCCAGCTGTACAACATTTTGTTAAAGTTCTGATATAACGTTTATTTTGAATATCCATCCATCGTGTATCGAACCCGGCCCTGTGTAATCCCGAAGTCAATACTTCACTGTTGTGATTACCGTTTCAGTTAAGATTATTTTGATCATTACATAATTTGCAGTCATTTTGTTGACAAAATTTATTCACTATGAAATTAAACTCTCAAGACTTTTACAATCAAAGTAATTTTTATTTTATTTTGATGTAATTTGTTTGTTTCAATGTCTTAAATATTCTTCTTTTATGTTTTTACGATGGCAGTTTACGCATATTATTTTGATATTTTCTAGAAAAAACAAACAAAAGGCAAATAAAGGGAATGATTCAGTTCAATATCTTAAGCAGTCTAGTAATTCTTTAAATACAGAATGTTTTTCTGAAATCTTCCTGTTCTTCAGAAATGTAGCATATCGTATTGCAGATAACACAAGTAAGTATTTTCTACAATTTACCTCAAGCTGTGCCTCGTGCTTTAGTACAAGTACACTTTGCAAAATGTATCTATGTCACGTATTTGCATTCTGTCTCTAAAAGAACACAATATATCTATTGTTCTGCAGAGATCCGTTGTATTTGGCATCTCTTTTGTCAAAAATGTCTATATATAAAACGTCGGTGGTTTATCATTGTGTCTAAAATATTTAAAGGGTTTGATTACAAAAGTTTTGTAATCTTGTTATGCTCTTTATATTCTTGTGCTTTTGGATATTCATTTTCAGCATGATTATTGTAAACAAAAATATTAAATTTAACATTTAATGTTGTCTACATAATTGTGATGTAAGTTTGTGTGTATTGCCCAAAATATTATTGGAAAGGTTACTTGTAATTGAAGCCTTAAGTCCCTTTTTGTCCAAATTAAGTTATCATTGGTTTCATGGGTTTGACCTCTGGGTCAAAAACAAAACAAAACAGTGGTTACTTTTAATTCAAAAAATATGTTTTTTTCAATCAGTATTTCAAAAAAAAACTATTGCTATACAAAATCGGACAAAGTAGCAAGAATTAGCCATTTAACGATTACTAGATAACTGGTCAATCTATCACTATCGAATCAGATATAATAATCTACGTAATAACGCGATAGAATCTAATAAGATCATAATTAAAAAAGAACTGCGCGGTCATTATCAGGTAAGTATGACTTCTGCTCACAATAATAGCACATACGCTTTAAACGCAATATGCGTACGCAATGGTATCGCGGATGTTTTCGTTTGGCTAACGCAACGCGGAAACAGTGCCTGGACTTATCGATATTTTGAGCAAATGGCAAAGTGATAAACTAATTGACACTGTATTTTTCTTCGTTTTTTAACAAAAAATTGTCAACATTAGTAAGATTTTATATAACAAATTAACGGTTGTTAATGACAATACTAACTTTGCACAATCTTTTAATTTTTAGGAAGTAACTCGAATAAAAACAAACAATGACCTCAAAAAAGATGGTGTGCAGTTATTATTGTCTAAACATAAACTCGGCGTATTATAGAGTAAAACAATAAATTAGTGCCACTTTGTTGTGTGGTGCTTCATACTTTAAAACCTTATTGTGCCTCATAGGGGCGGCTTCAACCGGCGGTTGTCTGCCGGTTCTGGGCGGTTGGCTATTGTTTATTCCGGTTGAACCGCCAAGAACCGGCAGGCAACCGCAGGTTGAGTTTTGAAGCCGCCCCTAACCATTTTGAAAATCAAAAAATACATGGTTAGAAAAAAATATGAATAAATCTCAAACTTGTGATTAAATACAATGGGCAATGTTCACTTCTATATTTACACAATATAGTTTATAATACCCAAAGTTAATACTGGTCATTACAATCAAATTACACAAATCTGTAAAAAACAAATCATAGATCTTACACCAAACTTTAAAATGAATATTAAAAGCTTCATCTTTTAATCATCGATGTTCTTGAAAGAAGATATCATACAACTCAGAGTATTAAATATTTTAAAGTCTCTTTACGCTAACGAAATAGTAAATCGGAACAGACAATTTTGCATCCAAATATTTGACAAATCATAACGTCTCTTCAAGATTACTGATTGTAATGAAACAACATTTTTTAATTCTGTTTCACGGGCCAATAAATATTATCCTTATGTTATCCTGTTAAGTCCATAATTTTACAAGCATAAGTTGTAATGTGTGGGTGGGTGTGTGGGTGTTTTTTTCCTGGTTCAGTATTGCATGCTTGGGTAATATATACATTGAAATACATATGTTGCCATTTATGGTTTGAACATTTCAATCATGTTAAATTTACACATTGTGTAATATATAATTTTCAGTATTGTAATTCCAAGTAATGTGATTTGTACATTGTAAACAGTAAGTGTCATATATTCGCTGAAAGGTTTCATGATTTTTTTTTACAAAAATTAATGTATGTGCTTTATGATAATGTCAAAAAGACGCGACTAAAACGAGATGTTTTTACAGTATCTTTAGTAACCATAGGCGGATGTACATAAGAGCACCACCACCCCACCCCATCCCACCCCCGGAAGCCAAAAAAGCAAGAGAAAATAGAGAACCACAAAAAAATGATAGAAATGTTTGAAAAATCTCAAAAATGTTAATTTATATTGTTAAAAATTGAAAATGAGATTTTGTGTCGTGTGTGCGCATGTGAGACATTTGTCTTGCCACCTTTCAAACGCTACGTCAAAAAATCATGTCAGTTTTCTTTTCTACTTGTTTCTACCTCAATGTTTTAGGACCCCCCCCCCCCCTCCACGAAATCCTGGATCCGCTACTGGGTACTTAAAGGTTTTTGAAGTATATTATGATATTAGTACATGCTCGTGCTATAATTTCGTAGTACTTTATTAGCCCGTTACGTTATGAGTTGTATCTTCATACAGACTACCATAAAGGTACAATATAACAATGATAAACAGGATAAAGCCCACAGCATTCAACATTCTAAAGATCATATGCACAAAATAGGTTGCTGATATCATTTGCCCAGTTATTTTAGATCTGTCAGCATCGTATTGTCACCTTAAATCTACCTGAAGTGCTTTTAATATGCTCTATTCAATTTGAAAAAATGTTAGCAATAGTCCTTTTCAAATATCTAAAACAATATATGGATTGTTTCAAACGATGTAATGAAATATTTAAAATAAAACCTCTAGCTTATACATCCACCATATAAAAGAATGCCTTCAGTTCAAATAATGTGAATATAAGAATTACACATGACATATGATCTAACATAATGCATGGAACTATCTTACATGTACAGTACATATAATACCAGGTGAGTCAAAAAAAAGTGCAATGATTAGATGGAAGCCATATTGTAAGAACAAAAGCAATTTCGAATAAATAATGATTATTTCTAAATAGAGCATGCATTTATCTTTAAAATGGTGAAAGAATGGTGAGGATTGATAAAGGCATTGCAAAGATATGCTTACTTCAATATTATGGTATGAAAACAGTTCTGTCCAAATGCGGCATTCCTCGTCAAACATATAAGTACCAATATATAATTGAATGTACTACTTCAGTGATCTGAAGACTATCTCAGCCAGGTTTACTTACGTATCATCAACAACCACATTGTTTCAGGTCTCCGCAGGTCATTACAACAACAACAGAATGGACCATTTCGCAGAGTGTGGTTTATGAAAGGTGGTGTTACTGCTCACTGTGCCTTACCCGTACCCAACTGCCTACAAGAGTTGTTTGGCAATCATGTGGTTGGAATAGGACATCAAGTTGAATGGTCAGCCAGAAGCTCCGATCTCTCTCCACTGGACGTTTATCAATGGGGTACAATTAATCAAAGAGTTTACAGAAAGGGCCCTCCTGTCAATCTTCTACAGCTGCCCATCACTGAAGCCTTTATTTAACGAGATCAGGCGCACCAGAAAAGCAAGACGTGCTTAAACATCATGAACATGGAAACAAAAGCTCAAAGTCGTTTGAAGCTTCAAGGATGCCTTGTCGACGCACCACCTCGCATAAACCACACTCTGTGAAATGGTCCATTCTGTTGTTGTTGAAATAACCTGCGTAAGGAAACCTGGCTGAGATAATCTTCAGATAACTAAAGCAATAATTTCAATACGATATTGGTACTTACATGTTTGACGAGGAATGCCGCATTTGGACAGAACTATTTTCATACCATAATATTGAAATAAGCATATCTTTGCAATGCCTTTATCAATCCTCACCATTCTTTTACCATTTGAAAGGTAAATGCATGCTCTATTTAGAAATAAATATTATATACTTGAACTCGCTTTTGTTCTTACAATATGGCTTCCATCTAATTATTGCACTTTTATTGACTCACCCGGTATAATCATTTATAGACTAGCCAATCTATGCAAATTCATGGAGTACGTTAAAAAAATGCAACACGAGATTGTTTGACTGAAATTAACTGACCTCTCAAGCAATATATTCGAAATGTAGGAAAAAGCAGAAAATTGTTAATTTGTATTAAACAAAATTGCTGCCAAAACAAGGGTGAAATTTCAAAATTGGTCAAATCTTGTTCAAAACCACATTAACCTTGTTCCTCTCATCAGAAAAAGTATATGTTTAGTACTATCTGAAAGAGGGTTCTAATTACACCCAAAAACTTAAAAAGTCATATTTCAGGGTCACTGATTGTTGGGTAGGTCATCAATAGTCAATTTAAGCCAAAAAATACTTTACTGCAATTTTGTCTACGTTAAACCAACAGGGTTGCTAGCCCATTAACCCTCGTCCATCTAAGGTATTTTTTACTACGTCGTCACCTAAGGCGGGGGGGGGGTGTTGGTTACCACCCCCCTGTGAAAATGAACTTGGCACGCCAAAAGTGTGGTTGTTTGTATACCATAGTGTATAATGGGGTCTCTTCTTTTTATTGATACCAAATTCATGAAAATCGGTAAAGGCGTTACGTAATTATGACGTCATAAAGTACTTTAGGTCGGAAACAAATTCATCAATTCGCTGTAAAAGTTCTAAATATCGGATTTTCATCGTGTTTTTTGTTTTTGCTAATGAATAAAGAAAATGGTAGTTCTAACAAGTTCTGTAAGTTTAGGCATGTTAGCATGCAAATATTTTTCAAAATGGCGACTTTTTATATAGGGGGTAGTTTTGGGCTATTAAAGTTATCGCTTTATGTAAAACTTGGATTTTTGGTAAAGTCGGATATATATATTTACGTTACTTACGCATTCGATTTGAGAGACATGTCCCGGACCTATAAGGCAAATACATTAGGGTATAGACGATAACTTCCAGTTGTCTAGTCCTTTTGTGCACTCAAATGCACTTTATGCAATCAGATGATAGCTATGTTTTCCTTTACTTTTTCACTTTGCACTGTATGATATAAAATTGTCTTACTAACATGCGTTTTATTTCCTACATAATATATCTGGGTCACCTACTAGTATCTTTTATGTTGTCGATGTAAAGGAAGACATATATATTTTAATAATGAAAACATTACAACCTTTGCTCTGCAAACATCCATTATTCAATCGTATGCCAGTCAGAAAATGTCTAAATGTAAAAAAGGTTGATACGTGTCGTCAGTATTTCAATAGAAACATGTATAAGGGGAGACACGTAAACTAATCGAAAACGTGGTTCAGATATCTGCACCATGGCCAGTCGGAACAGTCTATTTCTCCACTAATCTTACACATATTGATAATTCCTCTTATCCAGGCATTTGGTCGTGTGAATGTGTACGATATCTGTGGTTTTTAAGCATTAAATTGAATATGTTCCAGGCACATGTCCATTTGACTTTGCCGTCTAGTTCAGATAACAGCAAGTTGTTGCCGATTAGTTTACTTGTCTCCCCTAAGTATGATGTGGTTTAACCCTTGTTATACGGGGCGATTTACACAAAAATATTATTCGGAGTTGTTGCAACCCCCTACTTTTTATAGAGAGTCCCCCTGATCCCCGTATGTGGTACCGATGGATAGGCATCAGTCCCTTCTTCTCCATCAAGGTCATCCGTAACGTCATAATTATCAAAATAAAAAAAGAAATCGACATTTGTACGGAAATATAGGCAAAATTTTAACTTTTCTAAAACATCTTAGGAATATCCGATTTTTCATTCTGTTTTTTGCTAAACATTGTAGAAAATTATTAGGTTAACCTACACACCAAGTGTTATATGAATATCTTCTATATAAAAGACTAAAAAGTACATTTTAGAATCACAGAGTTACACCCCGGACACTGTATCCCCTGAAGTTGGTAGGGTCAAAACAGCCCGGGCAAAACAGTTACGCTAGAATAAGCTGAAAGGTTGAATTTAGAGGTACACCAAGCCGCCTTGCGCTGCGCACGAGGAGTTTTTAGCGGCAGACAAAATGGTAAAACTAGGGTTAATACCTAATGATTGTTGATATTTTTGCGGTTCATTGCTTTCTGCAGTTCATCGTTTTAGGATCAGTCAAAGATACTAATAAACAAAATCATTATTTCGGTAGATCTATCGCTTAATTTTGCGTTTTGAGCTCTAGTAGTATTAAAAAAAAAATCTATATTAGAGAAAAAAATTTGCATTGACATAAAACACATTGAAAATTCACTAGAGCTCAAAAGGCACAATGAAGCGATAGATCTTTCTTAAATAAATCACTAAAACAATTATATATTTATTGAACATTCTCTGTATGCATACAAAATATAAAACTCAAACTAGATAGTAATTTCTTAAAAGGAAAATGCAATTTTTACACGATTAAAAAAAGGTATTCCGAAATTAATAAAGTTAATGATTTATTGATCATTCACGGTATATAAGCTATTATACTAAATCTGAAATCAGACGCCTAAGCTAAATTATTGATGGTGCGTAATAATAGCAAAATTAGTATTATTGTCATGTATGTGACCCATTACTTTTTGTTAGTTTTGTGTAGTTTGAGAAATAAAGTAAATTATTCAATTTTATCACTGTTATCTTAAAACATAGAGGAGCATAATTTTTTTCTTCAATAATTCTAAATAACTCCAGGACCTCTGTGTAGTTGTGTATGTATACTTGAAATATAATATCATTTTTGATGATGCATTTATAATGATGATAAATCTTTCCGATCCAACTATGCAAAGTCATTGAGAGCAATACATTTATATGAATAAATTCTAAAATTGCTACTTGCTTGGCCGGTTCTTTCGACTGCTTTGTTTTATATGTGCTATGATATTTTAGAACCTATCTGAAAAGCCACAATTGAATTGTGCTTTATAGTAAATACAAACAGTTTGTTATTCATATTTATCGATCTTATAATGCACTTCCAACTTATATACTTAACAAAAAAGGAAGTAAGTTGATCTAAATACAGTATTAAGAAATAGGACATCCCTATTGGCAAAAGCATGCATTGCGCATTTGATTCGAACATACCCTAGAATTATATACTTAACATTTTTGGCTAGATGAGATGGGTTTCTATCAATTCCTGGCCAGGATGTCAAAAGAAGTATTTGTTCAGGCCTCTGACCATGGATAATAGGCTTTAAATTGTCTATTGCCTCCAAGCAAATACCTTTTGTTTGCTTGATTGCTTAGGTGATTACCTGGGATCAGCGAGGTCAAAGATTTAATATTGATCTGTACAAATCACTTTTTAATTGTTAGGCCTACTGCAATTGTATCAAACATTTAATTTTCATAAGTTGGCTGTACCACAGACATTCTGTGGCTGTATTCTGTGCTTGAAAATGGTTTTTACTATAATTCAGACAGTTTACAATGTAGGCGAACATCATTGTGTGCCATTTTTGTTCAGTTGAGTTGGAAGAAACTTTATTGGACGTCTTTTTTGTATGTTTAATCATGTTTTTGAGGGTCTATGGTTTATAGACCTTTATAATATTTTCGACTTTGAATGTTTTTATTGGAACTTTTTTTCCCTTGGTTTTGAAATAAATGATACATATATATCAAAAAGAAAAGCGTATGAGAAAAATCTTGATATAAAATTGGTTCTTCTGAACGAAATATTTCTTCTTAGACAGAATTAAGGAAGGAGTGTATGTGACTGTATCAGCGGCGTAGCGAGGGTGTCTGGCGCCCGGTTTGATTGATGCCTATTCATACTATCATGGACATTCTAAAACAGGACTGGATTGAACTCAAATTTGACATTAATTCTAAGTATATAATATATACAATGTTTTACGCTTGTATTTGAATTTGCACTTAGAGCATTTACAATGTGTTTACTTTGTATGGAAGTTTGACCCAGTCACTTGTATTAAACATTGGTAAAATGTTACTACTATTCCTAAGAGACAATTTTCATAAATCATATCTTAGACACATAACACATTTTCGGGCGATCTTCTGTTTTTCAAGACAACTTACATGATAAAAAGCACAACTAAAACTGTCAGACGTTTTGATTTAGTCGAAGACAATTGCCTATCCTAAACTTTGATTGACAGGCTTCTAAAGATTAATTCGATACTTCTTTTGTCATTTACAATCTGTAAACTATTTGTAAGCGATTTGTAAACTAAATCCTTTGTCCGTTAATGAGACAAACTTGAACAGGCTAAGTGTGTACCTGGTGATCGTGCACTTTGGTTTGAACCCAATAGAAACAGGCACATTGTATTCATAAAAACCAATTTTTGATGTAGAATGGATATGCTAGTATGTACTACACAAATTAGATATACAAATGAAGCAACTGTCGTCAAGAAAATTTTATTTTATCCTTTTTAGCCAAAGTCTTAACAAATCAAACAACATAATCGATAATCAAATATAATCAATAATTTGAAATATATATAGCGCCCTAATTTTTGCACAAATCTGAATTTACCAAAAATACCATAAAATTAACTAAACTTCAATCAAAGTGAAATTGAATTTTTAGAATGGGTTCAAAACGTTATTATGCAAAGCATTCCAGTTATTTGTAGTGCAAGTTCAACTTTCTGTGATGTAAACTATGTTAATAATAAATAAATGTCCACCTCAAACAACAGTGAATCTAACGATCGTGCAATGCAGATCAATATGACGTTGGGGTATGATAAGATTTATACGTTGATGTGCGACTGGGGCCATTACAACAACGGGTCCTTAAACCCGATGTTGTTCATAATTTCCATGAGTTAAAGTCATTACCGAGAGCCAAACTATAAAATTTAGCCATGCTTTGTTTTACACGGTTTGAAATATTGCTTAAATAAATTTGACTAGCTCATCAATCAAAAAATATCCATTGACAAACTTGTCAGCATTACATCCGCTTTCAAGTGCATATATAATAAAACGATGGTTATCAACTTGACAGTAGACAAAAAGATTATATTGAAATGAGGATGAATATTGATTGACCATTAGACATCGCTCATATAGATATCCCTCATTAAGTTATATTAAAGATTATATCACAAATTGAGGGGTGCTCTGGTAAAATGAGAGGAAAGTAGCAAATTTCAAAATTGAGTTTATAACATATTTTCATTCTCTATAATCTCAGCATTTGAATGATACATAATATGTCACACTTTCTTTCTCAGTTCTTCATTTAGAGATCGAAATCCAAAGTAGTCTACATAATATATTGCAATAAGAAATAGCTGCAAATCGATTTCAAAGATACTGATTACTATAGTGTATAATAGCAATCCAAAGTAGTCCACATAATATATTGCAATAAGAAATAGCTGCAAATCGATTTCAAAGATACTGATTACTATAGTGTATAATAGCAATATGCAATCAATAAACCGTGAATAATTACACTACCTGGCAAAATTTACCTTCAAAACTTTAGGTAAAGATAAACACTTATGCATGAATGTGTTTTATG
Organism: Ophiothrix spiculata; assembly: GCA_000969725.1. Taxonomy (NCBI): domain Eukaryota; kingdom Metazoa; phylum Echinodermata; class Ophiuroidea; order Amphilepidida; family Ophiotrichidae; genus Ophiothrix; species Ophiothrix spiculata. The sequence goes on from JXSR01S012603.1 coordinate 157,425, forward strand.
TCAAAAAACGAAATTTGACTTTTTCACAATGTTTTTACTTTAGATGACATTTATTCAAAATGTATATAGATTTGCGACTTTCCTCTCATTTTGCCAGATCAGCCCACATTTAATATATAGATTATATTTAAGATTATATGTGACCTGCTCTGTCGAAACCCGGACAAAGTCGCACAAATCCCTTTTTCAAATTTTACCAAATTTAAAATGGCAAAATTATAAGCTTTCCAATGATATATCACACTCCAGGATCGCTCATTGTTTTGTATGTCAAAAAGTGATATTTAGGTTGAAAAATCCTTTGTTTTCTATTGATTTGTAACAAGTTTATTGGGCTATATCTCTTTAAGTGTTCTGGCGACTTTGTCCGGGTTATGTGGGAGCAAGTCACATATTTTAATAGTGATAACTTAAGTATTAATTGACCATTGAGACATCGCTCATATAGACATCACTCAAAACTTTATATTGCACACTTACTCTCAACTTTTCTGGTTAAATATACAATGTATATTTACATTTGAACATAATCCATCAGTTTATAAAGACACGATTTAAGGGCCCTGTCAACCCTTTTTTCAGAAATGTATTTTGCTCTGTAACTCAGCAACGGATAATTAAATTCAAATAAAAGTATACATTTCTAGAAGCAGATTTGCATACTGAACATGATGGTAAGGTTATTTTTGTAACAAAATGTGTAATTTTGGACCTAGGGTCCAAAAATCATGTTTTTGACCCAACATTTTACGGGAAAGCTAACTAAATTTTGCTTTGGTAAAATGTTGAAACATTTTACTTTTAAGAATCTAGAAAACAATATCTAGGAACACATTTCTCAAATTTTGATTTGTATCTTATTTTTTGAAATATTGCCCAAAATATGTAAAATGTGTTATATTTTGCCGACAATGGTGTCAGGAGTGGGATTTTTTGAAATTTTTGGGCCAATTTTTGACAATATCTCAAACAGTAAGAAAAAATAAAAACAATAAAAAATGCATTCCTAGATTTTGCTTTCTAGGTTCTAAAAAGTAAAAAAGTTTTTTCCAAATCAAAGTTTAGTTAGCTTTCCCGTAAAATTTTGGGCCAAAAACACGGTTTTTGGACCTTAGGACCAAAAATGCAATGAAAGAATGGTTTGGGGATTATAACATATACCAGTTAAGGATTCTTTTAAGCTAAAAAACTTCAATTTGATAGAGGTGACCTTGAGGGTGAAAAGTGGATCATGAATTGCCCCTTTAATTATCCATTGCTGAGTTACAGTGCAAAAACTAATTACAAAAAAAAGGGGTTGACAGGGCCCTTAAGGAGCAGAATTATGAAGAGAATGATATAAACAAGTACTTGTTTGTATTACTTAGAGAGTGTTTCTGAAAGTAAATAAGTGTATTACTTTTTAGATGAAGAGATGATGGGCGACAAAATTGCATGTAGATACTGGTTTTGAAATTGATCAATAACCCATGGTAAGAAAGCCATGTCAAGGATTTTTTTACATTCATCAAAACAAAGGGCTTAGTGCCAGAAGGTCCTAATTGGATTTTCGGACAAAATGAGGTTTTGATACCAAAATGACCCTCACAACACTGCAGAGAATAACTTACTAATTCTCAAAAAAAAATTGTTACTTGACACCAAAATAATATTTTATGACCTATTTGCATTTCGTCATTTTCTTTAAGACACAAAAGATTCCATCGCATAGATAGACCAATAGGGGTTAATTTTGTTTGCCACATAATTATGCAGATAGTACCTTCTGTGCTATCAATAAAATACGGTGGAGACTAAACCTGATTATTTCACCAATCATAAACACAAATCAATATGTTAACTACTAGTATGACCAAAACCATAGTCGGCCTCCAATAACACGTGCAATCTAGCACTAGTCACTCGTCATTTTGACGTCACGACCAAATGTTTGGTAGCGAAAATTTTGTTTGGAGGCCGACTATGGTTTCGGCCTATGTTGTTATAGTCGACTACAAGCTGATTAAATGTCATATAGCATAGAGCATGAGTGTTTTATCCTTCAACGTATTTCCTATGTACTAAAAGGTCATATTTGCATTGAGGATACGAAAATGATTGAAAAAGAAAAGTATTTCAGTATCCAGTATCTCTATATTTAAAAACAGCAAACATTTTCAAAGTTGATCTTCTCAAAATGGCCGAAAATGCAGATATGGCTTTTAGCATTAAACCCTCGAAAATATGTCCTCATATTTGTCTACAAACATTAAAATCAGTTGCTAATTGTCAACATTTCGTCAATGTTGATGGTAATTATAGCACAGGTGATTTATGCTAGCGCTATATATAAATAGTTTTTTCACTATTATTAAACTGATATGTATCATCATGATGTTCAGATATGTATCAGAATGTCATGCTTCCTTGCCAGTGCGCCACTTCTTACTTGTAAATTGCCCTCATGGGCTTTCCATTGTGGTACAGACAGGATTTTGTCAGAGATTTTGTCAAAAATAGATCACCATGTTTCAGCCTTCGCTGCTTAGTATCAAGGAGGTATGTTTTACATCATAGCATCCTTTTACGTCAATATGACAGGTTGTTGTGTCTGGGACTAGTCACTTGCATTCCGGGCTAAGGATGTATCAAAAAGTGGATCATCGGGATGCAGGATTTCCTACCACTTCAAGTTGCGCGGTATATTAATTAAAAAATATGTCTTGCAATGGAATGCGGCAAATCCTTTTCACTAAATTCTCTGGATTTGGTCGACCATTGTTAATAGTTACCGGTACTTAGGCTTGGCGTCCAAAGACATTCGCTCACCCTACCTAGAAAACATCGCTCCAAATGGAAGAGACATTCACTTCACAAATTTCAAGACATTCGCTTCACTCTGAATTGAATTGGAGCGAATATCGCTCCGAAAATTCCCGGGTTTGTTTATTCATTAATATAGCACTACACCATGCGCGAGTGACATTCACTTTCATCGATTGAAACGATATTGGAGCAATGAGAGCGGCATTCCCTCTCGGATTTAGCTAATAAATCGGAGTGAATATCAAGAGCGAATGTCACTCGGCCGAACGAATTGAAGTTTTAATATTTTACAATTTTATTATTTCAACAAATAAATAAGTTGTGATTACTTTAATCCACTTATGCTCTGGCTTAAATTAAATTTAACATTTCTATTATACATCTACGAGATAAAAAGCTACATACTAATATGATAGCAAACCGCTATCCAGCATTTCAAAGACACTCAACCCTTATTCTCCGAAGGGGGGGGGGGGGGGAGTTTCCCCCTAAGGTTTTTTCCCCGCTTCATAAAAACACTAAAGCAACCGGCCCCGGGCATTTTGGTAATCTCTTTAACATACTTTGAGGTCATGTTGACGACAAAACTAGGGGGTACCACCTAAGGTGGGGTTAGGGTAGGCCGTCAAAGTGAGGTGTAGGAGGGGGGGGGGGTGAAATCCCGGAAGTTGCCATTTTGGAAAAATTATGCACGCTGTTAGACTCAAACTTACAAAACATGTTAGAATCATCATTTCCCTTCATAATTAGCAAAAAACGGACGAAAATTCATTATAAACTGTTGTAGCAAAATTTTGATTTTGGTGGCAATTTCTGCCAAAATGCAATTTTGCCTGATTTTCCAATCCGAGAGTATTTATGACGTCTTAATTATGTAACGCCTTGGCCGATTTTGATGATCAAGGGCTAAAGGAAGCGATAGAATCATTTGTCCTAAATGTTGCTGATCTGTAATGCATCATATTGTCAACCACGGATTAGAGGTCTCTTTTGATATATTGAATAAGTAGTATATTTCGCGATACATTTATTTTCGTGCTCTACGCGCTCAGCTCGTCTTGCGTGAAAATAAATAGTGCGCGAAAAATGATATGTATATTCCGCCGCACGTAAAAAATACCACAAGCGCGACAATTAAAACGCTCGAAATAACTCAAAATTAATCGTACGCAAAAAATAATGAGCGCAAAAATATTGGCGCTTACAGTATACATGCTTTTACCACATTGAAACGCTCTACACGATGTGTTTTGGTAATTTAAGTTATATGGCGCATTTATTTGCCAACAAATAAATAAGTATGGTTACTTTAATCGTCGTATGTACTGACTTAAACTTGTTTAACATTTGGCTAATTCCATGATCTTGTATCACATACATGAATTTTTCAAGTTCAATTCTGACATAAAAGTAATACCTGAGTTGAAAGTAAACAAGTCAAGGTCTCAGGAACTACTTTTGTTTTTTCCATGAAGCAAATAGAACTTATTTTATGACTGGTATAAATTGGATGTTGCCTTAGTAACATTTTACCCTCAAATTTGCACCAAAAAGATTTGGTACTGAAGCAGAGAAAAACATCTGAGGCTTTTCCTTATTAGTGTATAAGAAGCCCCAGTCTCTGTGCTCTAAAGTACAATCGCGTTTTAGTAATAAATGTTAATCATAGCCGAGTAGTGTGTTGTTGGAATTTGCCGTTTCAGATGTCACGTCTGTCACGAAAAACATGAAAAGTTTTTGCTGTGTTTTATTAAAAGGTCAGGTTTTGGTGAAACATCACTTTGAATATCTATCTTCTATCATAGAGTCTACATCTGCAAAGCAATAAACAAACATTCAGTGATTGCTTATTTCTCCACTATTACATCTCAAAATCGGTCACGCCTGTCACGAAGTCGAAATCCCGGAAATGTTGAAGTCGCCATTTTGAAAACAAAATGTGCATGCTATAAAACTCAAACTTAAAAGACATGTTAGAATCATCATTTCCTGTCTAAATTGGCAAAAAACCCGACGAAAATCTGTTATTTAGAACTTTTGTAGCAAAATTTTGCTTTTTGGTGGCCATTTATGCCAAAATGCAATTTTGCCTGATTTTCCAATCCGAAAGTGCTTTATGACGTCATAATTACGTAACGCCTCGGCCGATTTTGATGATTTTGGTATCGTTGGATAGGAGAGGATCATACCTATCTATTATTAGCAAAACCAAGTTCATAAGAGGTTCCGTTCTAAAATATTAGGGTGGTTGCAACAACCCTTCGGAGGACGTATTGCAAAAATAGCTCAGGCGGACAAGGGTTAAAGCTCAAAAATAGATTAGACTTGCATAATACAGTATCAAAACTGCTGAAAATAAATCATAATCATAAATAAAGACGTTATTAAACAACAGATCCATTGCTAAAATCAAGTTTTACTAGGTGTGCACAAATGTCATGCCTATCACGTCACGCCTGTCACGAAATGATTTAGCCTGTATTCTCCAAGTTAAGAGCTACAGCTCCAAAAGTGAAATGTTGGTTCCCCAAAGGAGATATACTGCAACATAAACAGGAATCAAATCTCCCGTGGGAAAGAGATAGAATTCAGCATTAAACCATATTTTTGAAAAGGCAGTGTCAGTTTGGGTCACGCCTGTCACGGACACTTTGTGTCCCCATTGTGAAGACAGTGATTGAGTTAGAATAAATTTTTCACTTTTTGCATCCAATATCGAATGTTTACTATAACATATAGGAATATTTCCGTGGTATCGCCTTTAGATAAAATTTACCAGCTATTCTGAGAAAAAAAGGTTCATGCAAAGGTCACGCCTGTCACGCTGGAATTCGCCATTTGTAATATACATCGACGAGAGCAAAAATAGGATATACAGGGTGAGTCAAATTAAAGTGTAATCAACGGATACATTTTTTTACAGAAAATCTGTCTATGTTTATTAATTTTAATTAAATTTGATAAATAGCAAATTTAATCAGCTTTCATGAAAATTTTGATTTGTTAAAATTGACCGCTGCATTCAAAAGTTACAGCCGTTTAAGTAAAGGTACCTACTTTTGATGTCGAACAAAATTGCTTCATCATGAACTCTTCACTTTACAGCAGTGGGTTTTATTTTATTAATTGTGCATTGATGAACTTGACGCTACATTCAAAATGTTAAACGGGCACGCATTATTCAAAGATACTAAAAAAATCAATGATGCAGATCAAAGTATTGATGATCATTTCTGATATAAGTGCAAAATCTCTACAACCAATGCCAAGAGATAAATCATGGCGCAACAATGTACCAACCGGCACTAGCAGTTTGTTGCAATTAAGTATCATCAGACTCATAGTCCAGTAGAAGATCGCCGTCTGGGTTTTTATTTCTTTATTTTTGTAGTTTACGAATGCCAACCAGGTCCCATCACCTCAAGCTATTTAAAATATTGGTCATAAGCTTAAGACCATGCAACTCTTCATAGCAGAAATAAGGCACTCAGATCTGATCTTAATCCGGATGATTCAACAAAACACAACCGAATTAGAAGAGCTTTTTTGAGAGATCTGAACATTACTAGTACCCCAAGAGTCAACCAACATTCAACAGTCTATAGCTTTCTTGTTATTTTATTTCCATAGGCGTTCCTATCGTAACAATTGAAAGAGACAACGGCCTTTATTACCACGGTACGCACATAAACTAAATAGCGTAATGTGTTCGCCGTTCAAAATGGGTACCTCCATTTAAATGACTATCATTCTAGAATACTTTGTCCGCTTTCAACACAATAAATTTTCTATGAAAGCTAATGAAATATGACATCTCATACAGGAACAAGTTTTTCAAAAAAATAAAGGAACTAGTTATATAAAATCACTGATTAGATTACACTTTATTTCGACTCAACCTGTATATTAGTATGATAGCCAAAGGCTATCCAGCATTTCAAAGACACTCAATGAAATCCGGTAGGTATCATTTGTCCTAAATGTTGCTGATATGTAATGCATCAAATTGTCAACCACAGAAAAAAGGTCTCTTTTAATATATATATGCATGTATGTACTACATTGAAACGCTATACACAATGTATGTTGGTAACATATATATCTCATTTTGTAAAGGAAACAAAACATCTATTGTTCACTGATATTCAAGACATCTTGATAGAATTCCTTTAGCTCAGACATCTGTTACGTGTTGTGTATACATGTCTATATAGAAAAGAATGATGTACTACAAGAAAGCGACTGTTTTTGAGTTTTTCTAATGAAACAAAACATGCATTGCAGAGTGTAATGATTTTTTTTCTATATGGAATATATTTAAAATTCAAAGAAAACAAATCACGGTTTCACTTTAACATAGAAACCGTACTGATTAGTTTCAGGGACCGAAAGGGATTCTAATAGTGTGTGATTAACTTAATTTATGTTCATCATTTGCACCAGTAATATAAAACAATGGCTCAACTTTTTTTAAGACGAACCAATATCTTTACGCGAAACTTAATCATATAAGATAATTTTTTCTGACCATTTATATAACATCCCAATGCCCCTCTATAGATCGACTTTGACGAACATTAGCATATTTTTTTTATAAAAGATCGAAATATGAAACACTGTTAGAAAAAAAACCCGAATACCAGAAACAAAATATACCATCTACCTACACGGTTGCTCATATAGTTGGAATAAAAATATTTTTTCCACTTTTTTTGTAAAGGTCAATTTATGATGAAAATATCTTGAAACTTATATTGCTTTCGGTCAGATTTGATAGGTAATCTTATTGAGTGTAAAATAAAACTCCGAATGTGTCAAATTTTCTCATGTACTGGTAAGGGGGCAACAACAAAAATGGGTCAAAACGTGACTTTTAGGTCAAATTTGATTTAACCCCGCCTTAGTTAAGGTTACGTCTCTACTGAAGTTGAGTGATGTAGCAGAGTGATAAGCAGGGGAAAAATTGGCGTTTACAGTATACAAGCTTGTACTACATTGAAACGCTCTACACAATGAATTTGGTAACTTAAGTTATATGGCGCATATTTAAACAAGTTTTGCCAACAAATAAATACGTTTTGGTTACTTTAATTGTACTGGCTTAAATTTACATCGTTAATATACATCGACGAGAGCAAAAATAGGATACATACTAGTATGATAGCCAAAGGCTATCCAGCATTTCAAAGACACTTAATGGAATCCGATAGTATCATTTGTCCTAAATGTTGCTGATTTGTAATGCATCATATTGTCAACCACAGAAAAAAGGTCTTTTTAAATATATGCATGTATGTACTACAATGAAACGCTCTACACAGTGTATTTTGGTAACATATATGACGCATTTTGTAAAGGAAACAATACATCCATTGTTCACTGATACACAAGACATCTTGATAGAATTCCTTTAGCTATGACATCTGTTACGTGCGGTGTCTTCATGTCTATATTGTAAAGAATTGTGTACTACAAGAAAGCGACTGTTTTTGAGTTTTTCTAAAGAAACAAAACATGTATTGCAGAGTTTTAATGAATGCGTTTCTATATGTAAAAAATTCAAAGCACACAGATCAGGTGATTAGGTAGAGGTACCGAAAGGGATTCTTATAGTGTGTTCATTTATGTTAATCACCTACATCAGTAACATAAAACATTGGCTCAAGGACGAAATAGTTTTTTATAAGGGGGGCTACTATAGAACCCCCTCCCCTTTTATGCACTAATCAGATTAAGCGTTGGAGCACATTTAGGCCACAACTTTGTGCAGCCAGCCGAAAACCTGCCACAACCTTAATTTTTCAAGATGGTCACCGTAGGCTTGATTTTTCACCTCAAGATTATTGGAAATTATTTATTACACGTTTTGAAATTAATAGAAGTGCATAATCAAGCCTATGGTCGCCATCTTGGAAAATCAATGCTGTGGCCAGGTTAGAACCGGTGTAGCAGGAATGTAAGTCCCCCGTTTTTATTGTCCGGGTTGTACAAGAAAGTATAGGCTAACAACTCTCACGCAACATTAGTTTCACGCTTTACTCCGTTATGGTCTATGGAAGGCGGACTACCATTTCAGGGGGACTACGATTCCTTTCACACCGGCCGCACAAAGTGTGGCCTAATTGTGCTCCAGCCCCGTAAGTGTTTTATACTCTATTAGATTGCCGACGTTATTAACACTTTGTAAGACCTTTTTAATTAGCATAATAAGAATATATCATTGAAGCCTCGAATAATTTATTACTTTGTGGGGACTTGAACCATGGATTATGGCAGGGGTTAGTCTTACATTATCATTAAAATTCAACACAGCATATTTATAAAATATTGTTTGTAATTCAATAAGAATTATCAAGCCTACAAATTGTCAAAATTTGAAAACAGTCGAATTGTTCGAACATCATGAAATGATGAGGTTTCGGCGAAGGGTCAACTTTTTCGAAGTAGTCTTTAGGCGTCTTTTTGACCTTGATAATGGACTTTAAATCACTAGTAAAGATTAAAGTATACATTATAGACTCTATTAAATGTGTACCTTGAAAATAGTGATATTCTAATGGGTGTAAGAAGATAAAAACTTGCAGTAAACATGACATTCAGCCGAGCGAGACGTTTTGGGGACTGTAGCCTTAAGAGGATCTTATCATTCCTCCAATCCTTTTCAACATCATCTTAGGAGAGATGCCTCATCAACATTATATGGTGCGCTGCTGTTGCTGTGTTTGCTGTCCAGATCACGAAGCGATTAAAAATATCTGGTTTTACATTTTAACTTAATATTCAAACATATATTGTATGTTATAAATGTCTTTTCGTCCGTATCAGTATGTATTAGGTATGTTCTTAGCTCCTTACAGTGCATTTCCTGTAACTGTATCATGTTGAATGTCTGTCAAGCATTTGAATCGAGTCATAGCTCAAGGCAACTCGTGGTGTAATGGTGCATTAACGTTACATTGTGGCAAATGTTATAGTAATCTATAGTATAACACTCCATCATATAAGGATTTTCTGACGTGTGAACATATTATGACAGGTTGTTATTTTTGGAAACAATTTTCATTCCTCTTTGTTTTGCTTGAGCTTAAAACCGCGTTGAAACCAAGAATTATTATATATTTCATTTTCAACCAGCGAGCGTTTACATCGAAAATGCAATTCGACTTCACTATAAACAAAAAAATAAGCAAATTCATTTTGATACCCCATGTTACAAGTGTGGAGACCTGTCCAGCTCTCATAGGAGAATAATTTTCTTAAACCTTCGTCGTCCTTAGCCTTTTTTGTAACACCTCTAGGGTTAAAGGTGGCAGCAAAACGATGTTTCTCATTGGTGCATATTCGATGTATACAACTATTACACTCATAAACATTCATTTGTTGTACAATAACATATTAGAACGATATGCCAAATGTACAAGAGGATTATTTTGAAATAAGGAAAATACTCATTATTGGCCATTTTTAATAGTGCCAGAAAAATATTCAGAAATAGAAAAATCAAAATTTAACATAGTTCGACTCTTCAGAAAGACATAATGATAATTTAAACTTTTTATTTTCCTTATTTTTTTCATTTCAGTTTTTTTTTTTGTACATCCATTTTCCATCAAGATCAAATCGCTCATGTTTTCGCTGCAGAGCAAATCATCCTACCAGTACTTTAATGGTAATGAGGTCAACTTTTTATTAATTTTTCTAAAAAGAACATACATAGAATTGGTGAGAGACAAAATCTATTGTATTCAAAATGAAGATACTGATTGTGAATGATATTCTTATATATGTATCACGCTGCCATGTTTCCTTGCCTAGAAACCACTTTTCACCGATTGCTATTGGTGACTATGGTGACTATACATAGTGGTACAGGAAGGATTTTGTCAGAGATTGTGTCAAAATAGATCATCACATTTCAGTATTTCTGAATTTAACGATACACTGCTCAGCATCACAGAGGCTTGTTTTACATCTCAATATCCTTTTACGTCAATGTGACAGGTTGTTGTGTCTGGGAATTATATTCACTTGTATTCCGGGTTAAGGATGTATCAAAAACTGGATCATCAGGATGCAGGATTTGAAGTTATATTGCCCAGTACATGTTTATCATTTGAAACATGTGTCTTCAATACTCCGCGGCTAAACTTTTTACCAGATTTTCTGGTTTTGGGTACACAAAGAGGAGGGTTGGTGATATCCCATGATTCTTATTTTATCTACTTCATACATTTGACTTGATATATGCTTCAAACTTAAAATCTAGTTAAATTTTATCATTTACTTACCCATTCAGAATAGAATTGTGTAAAATGCAATGTTTTGTTTTTTCTAATTTTCATGTACATTTTTAATGACTTCAAAATTGAGATAGAACACTGACTTTATGACGTCATTATGACGTCATATGAAGTTTGGTGATGTCCTATTGTGGTATCAATAGATATAGGAGGTCCATACATACACACTGGTAGCAAATATAGGGGTATACAAGACTCCGTATAGAAAATCCAGGAAGGGGATGCAACGTCTCCCTCTTCTGAGTTCGTGCTTAAAATTTAGCTCAGCAGGACGAGGGTTTAATGTTCTTAGAAAAAAAACGTGTAAATTTAACATTTCTTATGTACAAAAAAACACACATGTTGTACCTCTTCTAGACCAAATATGAAATAATGAATTTTATAATCACAAGCAATCTTGTATATCAAAGACGCGTAATTGAAACCGATATCATTTGTTGTAACTGATCCTGATATGCTTCATATTGCCAGCCTCGCTCAGGCATCCATTGCATGTGTTGGCTGATTAGAAAGTAAAGTTTTAATAAGAAATCGACTTGTTTAATAGGAGAAATAAAACATATAATATAGCATTTTTCTTAATTAAGCATATAAAATGCGACCGTCCATCCCAAACCACCTGCCAAATGCCAGCTTTTTGTCATTTTTACTGTTTTTCAATTATTTGCAAAAAACATGTTTTAAGAATTAAAATGACACCTTATGAAACGTCACACGATTTCCAGAAGTCAAGTTATGGTCCGTCAAAGGTTGTCAGGGAGTTTAAACGTATAACTGAGATACACGTCTTCAAAGATCAGTAAGCCCTATGTTTTCTGTTGATTGTCTTAAAAATGTGCAGATTTATTTCACATATCCTATTTTTTTATTGAATTGTATATTCAGCTTGATTATCAATTTCGTTAACCTTCATGATAAGAAGCGAATCGATTGGAAATGTTTTTTACAGAAAAAGGACAAGAAAATCATGTCGAACCATCTCTTCCTTACAAGCATCTGTATTCCGAGACATTTGCCAATGGTAGACAGACGAATAATTTAACAAGAATTTGAGGTGTGATGATGAAAACTAAGAAGACAAAAGTATCGATTTAGTTTTGATGACCTTTTCGAGTAAGATACTTATTTGGTAATCTTCCCGGATCGCTTGTAATATATTCAGGGTGATAAGATCTTACATAAGAAGTCACCTTTTTGTCACCCCTTTCGGGGTGAGCCATCAGTCACCTCTTTATCTTTAGAGGATGGGTTCGTATATCAAAAAGTCATTTTCATTTTTGAATAAATGTAGTCACAACAGTCTGTGTATTTCATCGGTTAAATTGATGTGATATGGCACGTAGAGCTTGATCCATTTGCTCTGTACTATTATTCTGACTTTTCATTTTCTATTTCACTTGTATTCCAAAGTATTGGCAAAAGTGTCTCAAATTGTAAATCATCTCATAATGTATCTCATTTTGCTCTAAAAAGTAATAAGCAAAATGAGATGCTTTATGAGATGATTTTAAATGTGAGACACATTAGCCAATTTAAGATACTAGATCTATTGTATGGAGAACACGTCCACTGTGTCATGTGTCATAGATACAGCTTATCTCTACCCGGTTGGTAAAAAGTACATGATAATGGTAACATCTGATATCTCTTTGCTCTCTCCTAACGTTATGTTTTTCTTATGTTATCCATAGCAGTGCATTAATGTCTGCTTTTCTCGCTTTCAGACAATGGTGAATAAGTTTTAGTGTGATGTTTATCAGTTTAGACAGTGTCACAACTCATTGCATTTATTTTAACCCTTATAGAGTCGGGCTTTTTCGACCCACCTCACAGCCGGGAGGGGGGGGCAGATTCACCCCCCCCCCTTATGATCTCGGTAACCGATAGACGAATTATCAAGTGTAGGATACTGGTGGATAGGTATGACCCTCATAAGTCCATTGGTACCAACAAAAATGAAATCGGACCTTGTATGACGTCACAGTGACGTCATAAGTGACGTCATGTCAAAAATCACGAAAATCACCAAACATCGCCAAAATCATGGTTTTTCGCCAATTTTTTAAAGCAAAAGTTGCTTTTTTTGTCAATGATGTGTGTCAAAGTATGCTTACACATGTTCTTGCTCCAAATAAAACAAATAAATAAGAAGAAACATACTGGAAGGGTATCCTGAAAGCAAATAATACGATTTGTATGTAATTCCCATTACCTGAAAATAAGGTTTTGGTCAATTTTTGGTTTGACCCAGCGTGCAATTACTTAACGCCATGTCCCAACCCTAAGTTTTGATTTTCACAAAAGTGGTCTCAAAAATAAGCGCAAGGCTTAAAGAGAAAAAAAGTTAAGAAGTTTCAGCGC
>JXSR01S012606.1:12695-25171 GCA_000969725.1 Ophiothrix spiculata
CACTGTATCATGGGATAGTATTTTCAACATATTTTGACATCTGGAAAGATTTATATGGCTTTCTGTGGGATAATCTGGCTAAAAACTAAATGTGGGGGCAGTGTTACAAAAGCACTGATATCAGTGCTCATTGTGAACACTGAAATGCGATAGCGGGCCAGAGTGTTGAAGTATGCAACAAGCAGCTGATTAACACATATAAACCAATATGACCATACGAAGAAGTAAATTAGTCTGTATTTCTCGAATCGTAACAACAAAAACCAAATCTTGCTGAATATTCAAGTGAACTTATATTGAATGTTTGTCCAAGTGTTAGCAACAAAATAGTATCAAAATCATGAACAATTTATATAAAAATATTTTTATGCAGTGATTTGGTCTTAACCAATCCTAATTTATCATTACTAGTCTCTTGCACAATAGAAAATCACCAGTAGTTAATTGTAGAAGACAAGGGATATGATATGGATCTTGTAACAGAGTCTGATTGCTTGTTGTGTACTTCAAGATTTATAGAGTATAGACACAAAGACCCGTATTCCAGAAAGTCGATGTTTAGCTAAACCATTGTTTAACTGAGCATCAACTGTCCAGGAATGATACGCATCATTGCAGCTTTCAAGCAGAACAGTTCAATGAGTCGTGCTGTTGACGAGAAATAAAACCTTGATTTAGCTAAACACCTTTCTGGAATACGGGCCAAAATGTTTCCCTTTGCAAATATTCAAAATCCTCGTTATTCTGTCAAATGCCAAAATTGCAAGTTTCTTCCAAGCTCATCCCATCTTTGCATCCACACAGAGACATTACAAAACTACTGATAATTTTTGTGTACCACCATTGGATCAAGTCATGTCACTTTAATTGGTTTCTAAAGGTGAAACTTTTGTTCCTCTATTTCAGATAAAAGAGATTGAGTTGAAGCAGCAGATCCGTGCCTTGGAAAAGACCATAAAAGAATTGGAGCTCCACATAGAAACAGTGGCCAGAGAACGTAATCATAGCGAGGAAAAACGCAAGAACTTAAGAGATGTCACACAGCGAGAATTTCAGGTTGGTTTAGAGGAAATCAATCGTGGTAAGCCAGAGATGGCATAATTACGGGTACACTTCCCTAGTCCAACAATGCGCTAGTCCAAAAATGAAATACACGGAGCTAGTCCAACAATGCGCTAGTCCGACACTGCGTTAGTCCGTAAATGAAATACATGGCGCTAGTCCCAATCTGAAAAACACTGCACAACATTTATGTCGGAGTAGCGCAGTGGATTTTAGATTCGGACTAGCGCAGAGGATTTCTGTTTGAAATATACACAATACATTTTGTCGGACTATAGCACATTGGTTTTCAGATTCGGACTAGTGCAGTGTTTTTCAAATTCGGACTAGCGCGGTGTATGTCATTTTCGGACTAGCGCAGTGTATTTTCATTTATCAAATTCGGACTAGCGCGGTGTATGTCATTTTCGGACTAGCGCAGTGTATTTTCATTTAAAAATTCGGACTAGCGCAGCGTCGGACTACTGCAGTGGTTTTCATTTTTGGACTGACGTATTGTATTTTTGGACTATCAGGGTTTAAACTTGCAACTTACTGATTTCGATCTTTCATTCTTGCAATTTAAGTAAGTCTTAAGTGTTTAACTGTTTTGTAATCCATTGGTTGTGAGTTCCAGCCCGCTGCGTGTCAATGTGTTGTGTCCTTGGGCAAGGCACTTTATCCTCATTGCCTGTGGGGTAGATGTTTGTAAAAGTTGTTTCAATGTTACAATATTGGCACTGATTGAATGGTCAATTCATGATCAGCTTTTGAACCTAGGTCACCTGTCAAAATTTATTTTTTTATCCTTGACTGGAATATGTTACAAACCCCAAACCATTCTTTTAAAAGGGTTTACATTTTTTTTAAAAGTGAAAAAAAGTGTTATTTTCTAATAACTGTTGCGGTCCCGTCAGTAATTACAACACGGTAGCCTATGGGGATTTTGAATATGCTGAAAAGTTTATAACTTGAAAACGATTGGTGCGAATGAAGTGAAATTTTCAACATACATTTCTGTTGTGCAAATAATACTGTGTAGCATAAGCATTGTGTGTGCAGCAACAAGTGTTTCACAGACAAAGCATGCGTTGTGTGATTCCCTGAACAAGACACGGTCTGAAGAAATAAAAAAATATTTATTGTCCATAAGACAGACTTCATCAGTAGAAAGCCCTTGCATTTTTCATCAGTAAGATGTCATTAACGAAAGTGCTTGTCTCTTTACAATGTAAATCAGACGACGCCAACAAACAATGTATTGTGCTGATGTTGTTAGACTGATGGAGTGACAATACCTGTTGCAAAGGTAATTCCGTAAATATCTTAACAGTTTGTTATATTGCTTATGTTTCAATTTATTTAATCAGGACATGCAACAACAAT
Source organism: Ophiothrix spiculata (assembly GCA_000969725.1). Taxonomy (NCBI): domain Eukaryota; kingdom Metazoa; phylum Echinodermata; class Ophiuroidea; order Amphilepidida; family Ophiotrichidae; genus Ophiothrix; species Ophiothrix spiculata. The sequence continues at coordinate 15,123 of JXSR01S012606.1, forward strand.
ACAAGAGAGAAATTGAAGGTCTACAAAAGAAGCTGCGATGGTACGCAGAGAACCAAGAACTGCTGGACAAAGACTCGCACACCCTGAAAGAAAAAGATGATGAAGTTAGGAGACTACAACATGCTCTAGAGAAAGCTAACAAGAATGCAGGCCATAAATCACAGGATGCACAGAGGAGGGCCAAGGAGAGGGCTGCTGATGCAAAGAAAATACTGGATCTAGAAAGACAGGTATGTAGCAACACAAAGGTCAGAGGTCACATGATTCACAGAGGAGGGCTAAGAAAATAGAACCACCATAATTTAATATATTGGTTGGTAACTTTACGCATTTTTACTTTTATCACCCAGGCGATTGCATCAGCCGATTTCAAGATCATGGCGTATGCATTTGCTGTCTGCCCCTACTGACCATTATCATCCACAAGTTATCAGAACAAATCTTGTTAAAGGGTTAAATACTTATCTGTTTTTTGTATCCAAATGTATGTGCTCTAATTATGTGCTGAATTTGTGGGGTAATACGGTTTTGCTTAATTTTTGCCTGTCTTTTATTGACATTTGAACATTCAGTCAAGCCTGCAGCAGATTTGAAACAAAAATATGATTCCGCTGCAATCAATGTTAATCCATTATCAACCCTGGCTAATTTCACTAAATACATCAATTTTTCACTTTTTAAAGGAGTGATTACAAATCATACTTCTGTCATTTTATAACATGAAATGGCTTCTGCAGTATACATTTTATATTTAATTCGTGAACGCGTACTTGAGCGTAGACACAAACAAAGCAACCTGCAATGCAAAACATATCCCACCGCTGCCACCAAAATGGCAATTTTTGACCTATTTTTTGCATTTTTTAAAAAACTAAGATAAAAATCAAAAATTTGAGAAAACCGTTCCTAGACATTTGTTTCTAAATTCCAAAAAGCTAGAAACTTCAAAATTTCATGAATGCAAATTTTAGTTAAGCTTTCCAGAAATTTTGGGGCAAAAAATACGGTTTTTGGCATTTTTGCCAAAATTGACATTTTTGGTCAAAAACTGATATCATCATCATGTTCAGGGTAAAAATCCGCTTCTAAAAATGTATACTTTTATATAGTTTATGCAATTAGTTTGAAAGTTAGAGTACAAAAACCATTTATGCCATTTGAAGGACTACCCCAGCCTTAACTCATTCAGTGCGGCAGGCGGCTGTGGCCGCCCAAATGGAAATTTTTCATCATGACTAACTTTGTCTGACCATATTTCCAATAACACTAGGGTTTATGAGGATCTTCTTGTTATGTATAGAAAGAGAAAATTATGAACTTTTACAATATGGAGAAAGTAAGCCTCAATTTATTCTCAATTTTTACATATCATTTTATAAAAAATTATCATGAAAATTTAGAATCAAAATTTCTTCTGTGGAGGGAAAATAGGTTGTGGTTTATTGTTAGAGTAATTGAGGTCACTTAGCAACCAGTGCCACTGACCAAAGTAATGAATGAGTATCAATAAATCAGTACATTATTTCTGGATATACATAATTGCTTTTATAGATTGATTTATGTGTGTAGGGAAAATGAGAAGTTGTAAGAAAAAATTGTTTTGACTTTTTCTTTCCTAAATTTAACTTATAAAAAAATAATTAATTATATAATTTTTAGCATGGCAAGAATAAGCAAATAATTGTTTATACATGTGTACAAAATAATAGACAATGACGCTTTTATTCAAGAGAACTGGCGAGTTAAAGAAATTGAGTCCAGTATGCCTATAACCAAAAGTGACAATCTCAAAAATGAACCAGCACTGAAAGAGTTAAAAGAAAATGTCGCAAAAATTGGACCAAATTAACATACTTCACTTAAAGCAGCTTCTGCCTGAAAATAGCAGCCAATAATCATGCGAATGCAAGGAAGTCAGTGTCTACAATAGCTGCCGTATGTTAGACCTTGCACAAGAATGGGACATATACCTGAGAATTTGTCTCCAATATGTCATTGGCACTCAGGGCTACTGACCCAAGACTGGACACTATGTAGTGTAAGAGAAGGGAAAATGGCTGTTACAACTTGTCTTATATTCACATACCAAAATGTTTTTGTTTTTATTCAGTGTAACAAAATGTTTAACTTAAATATTTTTCAAGTTGTATTTTTTGAAGCCTTTTCATGAGTATTTTCTTCTGTTTGATTGGGAAAATGTCACCAAATGCATCACAGGGATTGGAGTTGTAGAGAGACGAGCAAAAAGCAGCTCTTCTGAAATGAGTTTCAGATGAGCGGTAGAGGAGTAATCGCTCTTAAGCTTCTTAAAAATGCCTGCCTGCCACAAGGTACCTTAGAAGAGTCCTGTGTAAGCAAAGTTCTCATATCAGATGCTATGCAAATCTCCATTTTCAAAGTTTTTTTATCGCAAAATTATTGACCATACTTCCCTCTTTTCTCTATCATCAGGTAAAAGAAATGAATGACATAATCAGGAGGCGGTACCCAAACTCGCTACCGGCACTCATCTATGCTGCCGCATCCGTCCCAGAAGGAGGAGAGCAGGATTCGCACCCACAATCACCGCAGAAATCCCACGCTGCTGCCTTCTTAGAGCAGAAAGTCAAACAACTTGAAGAGGAGCTTGCTGATAAAGGTGATGAGGTCAAAAGGTCATTGAGGGTCATGGAACAAAAGTACAATCTCATGAGGGTAAGTTAAATTACTGGGGATTAAAAAAACTGGGGATTTATGCCTCCCAGATTTGTAATTCCACTCGGCCTCTGCACACTTTACAGGTGTTCACTGATCACTGTTGCCAAAGTAAGCTCCATTCCACACCAAGCATCATTTTAGGTTCTGCCTCAACCTCTAGGGGCGCTGACCTTGATCAGCCCACAAACGCACCATCGCTGCCCGGATCAGCTTCTCAACTAGCAGTTAGTTCGTTGTCCAAGGGAATTTCAAGCACACTCAACTTTTAGGACCAGTGGGGTTCGAACTCGGGACCTTCTGCACCACAAGTGAGCGCTTTACCAATTGAGCTAACTTCACTGCTTCATGATAGTGGGGAAATTAAACTATTTGGGTAACATCCTCCCCCCCAAAAAAGTTTACCTTTACCCACATACATATCCAAAAATCCAATATTGATATGATTTTGAGGTGTCATAAGATTTCTATTTCGAGTCTAATATTTTTATGACAATTTTACATAACCCTCATTTCTTTTGTTTGGAGTTGTTCTGCCCTGAGATCATGATATACCTCTTTGTGTACCACAAAGTTTACCACAAAATGATCAGTGTATGCAAAGAAAAAATTTCCTATATGGAAGTCATGGAAAAGTAATGGATATTTTATTCCTAAAATCTAAGGACACCGAATGCTTTTGCTCAATAATCCTTGAAATGAATCAAAGATTTGGAATTTGTATGCTTTCAGGAAAAAAACCTCAAATGTGAAAATTCTATGACTGGAAAGAAAGTTGTCCAAAAACTAAATTTGTGTCATTTGTGATAAAATTTATATTGCCCCTTGGGAGCTTTTCAAAGCATCAATGGCAATTTGATTGTACCTTGTAGTTATCAACATAAAGTTCATTGACTTTGTGTTAAAAATATTTTTATCAAAATGAAGAAAATTATGGTTGTGCACCTCAATTTATTTTCAGAAAAATAATTGCCCACTTAATTCAAGTTGAATTACATGTATAGTATTTCAATATTTCCCAGCTCAGGGGACAACATATGCTTCAAACTTTGATTTTGTAAAGAGGGTTATTTTTGATTTTCATGAATTTGACTTTGACTGGATACTCTGCAATCTTCCTACGGAGGCCAAACGCAGAGGCTGTTGCGAATCATAATCTAACCGAGAAATACACATTCCTACACCTCTGAATGACTCTGTCCCCATGATGCTACCTGAATTGGAGCATAATTTCAGATAAAATTGAATCATTTCAGATTGCATGATTGCAGAATTTGATTAAGCTCCAGTTTGGTTAAAAGCCCCCCACAGTACCTGTGGACACTAAGATGTAAAAATGCATGAAATCAGATATATTTATAAATGTGCCTTTGTGTTACACAGTTTCAGTATGAAGATCGTGTACAGAAATTGGAAAAACAGCTGGAGGAAACCCCCAAACCACAACAGTCCACTCGCCCTCACACAAATGTCACAGCCGTGGAAAGAGAACTGCAAAATGTCAAGGAAAAATATCGGAGGAAACTTGAAGAAGCTCAGGCTGAAAATGAAGAGTTGAGGAAGACATTAGCCAAAGGAAAGGGCGGAGGAAGGGGGAAAAGTGGTAGTGGGCATGGGGAGGAGCCAAATGGCAGGGACAAACAGGAAGCTAGTTTCCCAGCTGCTGAATTGCAAGGCAAACTGACGTCATTGGCAAGGTAAGTGGTTTTAAAGGGGTAATGGAGGGTTTGGTTGAAATGTAGATTTTTCTGAAACTTAAGGGTGTGTTCAAATGTAGAATTTTCTGAAACTTACGGGTGTGTTCACACGTGAATATTAAGTCATGACTAATTTGCTATGAGAGCCAGGCACTGACATGTAAATGCATGTGAAAAGTGTTTTAAGAAGCGCAGGCTAAAAATTAAGGGGTTGAGGAAGACATTAGCCTATGGAAAGGGAGGAGGAAGGGGGAAAGCGGTAGCAGGAATGGAAAGGAACCAAATGCTGCTGAACTGACGTCATTGACAATTAGGTAAGTGGTTTTATTTGAAGGGGTAATTTGGATTTTCTACCAATGCAGATTTTGCTGGAACTAAGGATGTGTTCACCCACACGCATTTAGTCATGACCAGTTTACCATGAGAGTCAGTCGTATATGGTGGCATGTCATTAGGTGGGTATGCTAAAAAGGTGGTGTTGTTACATTTTTGCATGGGTTCTCGAACTTATTTTGATGTAAATTCACTATTCCTTGGCCTATTGACTTGTTAAATGTCTCATTTGAAAGCTTATACTTTTTGCTATTTGTGGCAGTAATTTGGTCTTCATGGGTTACATAATTTAAGAGAGACAATGGTTTGAACTCGGCAGTACAAGGGTGGTGGTGCCTAAGGATGCGGTGCCTACGGATGCGGTAGATACCCAAATTGAGACAATATCGCCATTTTGGAAGGTTTGACACTGCTGGAACATTCACAAATGGATTCTGTGACCTCTAATACATACAGATAGTCACCAACATGGCTAAAATTTGGTATATAATTACAGTAATTGGCAAATTTATCATTTTTAGACCTTTCTAAGATCCCCTCCCCCCTCGATCAGTTTTTTGGGCAGCACCTTCTCATTTTTTGTCCGATTTTGACAAATTTGGTGTCAAAATGTTCAGGGGATCAAGCTGCATCAAATAGGAATTAGGACAGAATGATTTGAAACATCACCATTTTCTCCCCTTGTATAGCCCGCCTCTAATTAATTGAAGGTCATCAACACCAAGACCCTAAGGGGTCTGTTTCAAGTTTAATGCATCAAAGTAACTATTAAAGTGTTTAGAACATATCCTGTAAACATGAATTGTATACCATTAATCATTCCAATTTATGACTTGCTTGAGTAAAAACAGGCAATTTTGAGAAAAACGCGTTTGAAAATTACAGTTTGCATTGCCGTCTATGGAGTAATTAACCATTAGTTAGCTCATTAAGCCAAAACAAAAGTGATATTTGGCTAATAAGTTACTTGAATTGAAAGAGATCAATAATATTAACATCATATCAAACAATTGTTTTTTTAACCATTTTGACCGTGTAACACATTTTTCACCCACCTCATGAAATGCCACCATATACACCCCAAGTGTGAACATATGGATGTGTCTCGTCATGGTTGACTAAAAGTGTTTTTCTGAGTTGATGTCATACACATTATAAGTGGCTCACTGAGTCCACAAGCTTTAACATAATGGATGAGCATGTAAACTGATTTTGTGAAAAATACGAGCCTTTGAAATTAAGTTTTGGGGATGCAATGAACTGAAATTTCGGCCAAAAATGACCTTTTGAACTGAAATTTTTGGATCAGTTTCTGTCGTTTCAGGTAAAATATTGTATTTTTCTTAAAATATGGGGTCTAAAGAAGTGGAGCATGTTGAAAATAGGGATCTAATGAACGGCAGGAGAGGTGAAAAAGGGGTCTTGACCGCCAGACATCCACGCATGTGAGTGTCCCCCCTGGACTAAAACCATTGCAATCTGGATTATACAATTCCTTGGTCATGTAAATAAAAATCCAGAATACATGGCCCAATTGTATACAAATGCAATCAGCAGCCTGCATTTTCAAATAACATGATCAGTTTTGTCAGTAGAATTATGGCGCAGTCTTAAATGCAATCTGGTTTATAGTCTGATCAAAATGTAGCACTTTTGAAACAAACTAGGGTAAAGGGCGCACATAGTGCATAGAGTGCATAGTTTTTAGTGCATGGTTATCAGCAACAAGTTGGCATCGGCTTTGTTGTACACTGATGTACAACCAAGATAAATGTCTAAAGCTTATTATAAAACAGTGATGTAAATGTGTACATTTCCCCAATTACAATTGATGAATTAATGATATGTTGCTCATCGTTCGTCACAATTTGATACACACATGGTTAGATTGAAACGAATGATAAGGAATGAATTGGCGCTGATTCTATTATACACACTTGTCATTTGGCCAACAAAACAGGTGTGTCTCACACACTTCTCATGGTAATATATGTGAAGTCACTTTTGCTGCATTATTCTATACAATGATACATGTACAATGAGCCTAATATTCCACTTTTTAAGGCTGTCAGAAAAAATGACTATTAGGATGGGGTATATGACGTGGGGGGTATTTCTCTAACGTAATTTTTTTGCAATGATTTGAAAAACTCTCTCAAACTAGAATCCATTGCAAATATCGTTTGCAATGACTATTTCATTTCACAAACATCATTTCACTTTTAATCTTCATAGACGCGACTGTCGCAATTTGTGATGATCTCATCCGAATATGGTGCGAATAAAATCATGCGATATCAAGAGTTTTGTGACGGCTTCCATTTGCAATGTGTATTTTTGCGGATGCTCATAAGCACCCACAAGATATTAATCGCAAACAAATCGTCGCAAATGCTTTGAGATGATTTTTTTCATCTCAAAATCTTTGTGAAATTGGTTTGGGGAAATCCATAGCAAATTTGCGATGATCTCTCGCTTTTGCAATGAAGTGCGAACAGCATTTGCAATGAATTTAGACGTTAGTAAAATAGGCCCCTGATCTGACAGTTTTGGAAATAAGATGTAATGAAAACTGCTTGGTCAATTGGGCGATAGTGTTACAATTTTATCTTCCACTACCCACAGTGACACTGATTCTATTACACAACTTGTCATGTTCACTGATTGATATCTAAAACCTTTTGCTAAATGAGGTAAATAATAATAGTAATAATATGCCATTTTATAGTGCTTCTAAATTTGGGCCAAATTCTCTAAACCCAGCTACCTTATTATTACGTTGCCGAAGCAATTGATTAGATTGAAGAAGCAATTGAGATTAAATTTCTTGCTCAAGGACATAGCCCGTTGGCCGCAGCAGGGCTCAAACTAGCAACCTTCTGATTCGGAATACTGCGCTTTTCCACTAGACCACACAAGCTAATATCAAGTATTATATGAATGTCCTGATTTACAGTAGATAAAAATTGTGCATATGTCTGTTACAATTGTAAGTCATCATTCAATGCACAGATGGACAGATCTTGATGTATGATAAGAAAAAAATTGGCACTGCATCAAAGCATTTTAGTAAATGGAGATTTGACTTGTAGATTAAACATGTAGTTAATGATTGACGGCTGACTGTGTAATCCATATATAACTTATATATTTCATATTTGCACATCTTCAAGGTTGTTTGGGGTGGGTGGGTATGATTAAGTTTCATGTAATTATTTTTATGATTCTAATGATTATTGTGATTTATTTTATTCATAACTTTTATATTTCATATTTGCACATCTTCAAGGTTGTTTGGGGTGGGTGGGTATGATTAAGTTTCATGTAATTATTTTTATGATTTTAATGATAAACATGATTTGTTTTATTGTTTTATTCATAACTGATAATAAAAGTACTGAGGTACCCATGTGTGGTCCTTGGTACGAAAGATTAAAAAAAACCCAACTTGGCACTGATTCTACCATCGAATTGTCAAAACTGATGTATTTTCTAGATAAGCATCTCAACTTTGCACAGAATTATGCAACTTTCTATATATTGCATCTGTTTGAAGGATTACAATTGACAGTTGTTTTATATTTGTTTCAGTAAGTTAATTTTAGCAAATGTTGGTCAGATTAAGATCAATTGAAATGCGTCATTGAATTACAGAAGAATAATTTAAATTATCTGGATATGAAAATGAGCCAAATTTGTAATATGTGTCAAGATCTGTTAACACCTACTCTTATAACAATTCACCCACATGCCTGCAATACATATTACTGTTATTTGATTATTTGGTTTTGAACTTTGGACTCTACCAGTATAATGTTATACACTTTTCATAACACAATGTGATGGCTCACCCCGAAAGGGTGGACTTTGCAAATGATATCAAAATTTTATCATTTCAGCTTTAAAATGACTCCTTACTTGTTGAAATAGATCAAAGCGATCAAATTTTACAATGTTCACAAAATCAGCTGGAAATTCTTATCATTTTTTTTATTTTTTTGCTGCCTATTTTCACCAGTTTCTTGAAAAGTGTATGTTGTTTAAATTTGGGATCGGGACCCGGGAATTCGAGTCCCGCCCGTGAGAGTCGGGACTCGGGAACAAAAAAATGTTCCCGATTCCCGAAAGTGGTACCAATTTAAAAGTACCAACTTTTCATTTTCGTAGTAGGTGTAATTGAACTTACAATTTACGTATATGCAAGCTGTAGTAATCCATTTTAATGTATTTCCAATGATCCGAAAGTAGTGTTGTACCGGTACACGAACGCAAGATTCGTGTTCCGTAAGAAATGTGCGGTAGACGAAAACACGAAACAAACGAAAGCTGTCCGATAAAATGTCATTTTATCAACAAAAAAATTACGCTTCGATCGCGAAAAATGAACCTGTTTTGTTTATATTAGTATTGTCACTAGATGGCGATGTTCTTATTTTCATAAACTACTAACTATCACACTTACACATGCGCAGTTCATAACAAGATCAAATCACCGAGTCACGCGATCTTTTCCCACCGGTACTAGTAGCATTGCATTGGAGCAACGTAAAACTGGGTACCGCTAAAATTGCGCCGTTTACTTCCGGGTTTTATTTGCGTAAATAACATGAAAAAAGCAACATTTGATCTTGATTTTATCGCAATAATCTTTACTTTTCCTTCATTTTATAATATTTTTGGTTGCAACAATGTATTAGTAAAAGTTTTGGTCTATAACAGTTCGAATTATAGTAATGCAGTAACAAATTCTCCATGTAAAAATTGAACTGTGTACACGAAACACGACCAACAAGCTTAGCTAGTGGACAAAAAGAACACAGCGCAACATCGAGCTAAGTCCGAGTTCGACACACGAATTTCACATTGAAAATAATAAAACTAAAGGACATCGTCATTATTCAACATTTCTTACGGACTAGTGGTTTGGTAAGTCTGAAAATCTGTATCAAATTGTCAAAAAATGACAGCATTACAAGTTGCCATATTCGACAGTCTAACACACATGACATAGTACATGCAAGGACTATAAATAGTCCTTGGTACATGCAATGAAACACAGATTTTGCGTACGTGAACGGCACTCTCATATTTCGGGATTATTTTCGGGAATCCCGAGTGCCGCCCGAAAAACCAACTCGAGTCTCGGGAGCAATAATTCCCGAAACTCCCACCCTTAATGTTGTTAAGTCCTCCTTTTTGGGATGAGCCATCACATATACATCTTAGTCACAGGAAGGGGTCCACCATTGACATAGTAAATGTACAGCGTGAGTCAAAATGAAGTTGACCTAGATTCAAAACTGTATAACAAAAGAACTAATGATA
>JXSR01S012608.1:0-15943 GCA_000969725.1 Ophiothrix spiculata
AATAAAAAAATGCATTTCGCATTTAGGTTTTTTGACCACCGACAGGAAACAAACTTTTTTTTTTTTTGTTTTTTTTGCCTTACCACATACAAAGTATTTAGTTTAAAGTATTAATCATGATATTATATGAGCATGAGAAAAGCACAGTTGAACTTTTGTTCTAATTATCTGTGATTTATTATAGTGTCATAAGTGCTGATTGGAAATCTGATCATGAAAGCAATTAACTCTAATTGAACCTCATTTGTTTGTTTTTAGAAGCTAATTAAAAATGAGTTTCTTAGAAATACAACACTTGAAGTGAGCAATCATCATAATTACATAAATGCTGTCAACACTGACATTGAGAACAGAACTTCATTCGATTTTGATTTTGATCAAGAAAGCAATTTTTTCCAATTCAGTCTCATTTCTTTGTTTTAGAACCTAACCAAAGATGAGTTTCTTAGAAACACAACACCTGAAGTGAGCAATCTTCATGATTAGATAAATGCTGTCAACACTGAGAGTAAATTAATAGTAATTTAAACTGATTTTGCTTAAATTTATTTTTCAGTTTTGTGGGAATATAATTTTTTATCACAACAAGATAAATGCTTTGATATAATTAATATTTCCGCTGCATTTCCTTTCAAAAAAAGTTAAATAACATGTTTATAATTATCTCCCAAAATATAATTTTGCAAATAAAAATCAAGGGTTCCTCGTCAATATCTTATGGTGAAACCTACATACTAGAGTATAAAATAGAGAATAAAAAATTGAGCAAGTCACAAAACAAGCAGTTCAAGCCTAGATTTTTATTTTTGGTACATCAAAGTTTTTGATTATGAATTCTTCTTGAACTGAGTGCTATTTGATAGTGATCACAGACATATGCTGCTATTAGAGGTGCCTCTGCTTCATATTTCAAAATTTTGTCAGCTTTTCACAGGAGTCAATGAAACTCAGACCCAATACATACTTGTCAAGTCTCCGGATTTTGTCAGGTTTCTCCCGATTTTTCGTAGCGCTCCCACCCTCCCGATCGGGTTTACATTTTAAGCCAAATCTCCCGATTTTCAAAAAAATCAACCACGGTCTCCCGCTATCGTGAAAATTCGCTATAGTTGGCATTTTTGTATAGTTGTATTACACACCAAGAGCGCCGAAAGTAAGCTTATTACCGTGGATGCGCTAAAATATTTTTATCATCTTTGCTATTATGCGCTGACATCAGTAAATAACTCCTCCACTGAAATACACGTGAGTGTTACCGGAATCATGTAGTTTTTTACTGGTGTGCGCCCCTTACCTACACTTCAGAACGTCATTGGAACGTCGGTGATTTTTGAACTTCAGAGTTATCTTATCACTTAAGTGCATAAGGTGTTTTAGAATTCCGTTAGTGCACAAGGAGTGGGTTCAAATTGACCCCCATAAAAACCGTGTTCCCAGTCAGATTTTCCTCTAAATTTTGGCCTGGTGTAGACTATGTCAGCACAACTCGGAAAACACAAACACATCATTAAAATCTGTCATTCAGTTTCAAAATGGCGGCCGAAAAACGGATTTCAATTTTCGAAAATAAAAAATTCCCGCCAACAATTTAAAAACGGCTTTCCTGATTGAATTTTTAATAAAATTTGGCTCATAGAAGTAGGAGATAAGTACCAATACATTGCTGAAAAGAAATTGGAAAAAAGTTATTCGGTTGTGATTTTATGGACAAAACAAATATTGAACAGTGCCATCATTTTACCAGTTTCTGCTAATTATCTTAAAAACGACGCGACCAAGTTGAATTTTGTTTGCACCAAAACATGCGCAACCCTTACCCTGACAATTACATAAAACAGCTTTATTGTATTTTGTTGCATTTTCGCACTTCGCGCGAAATCCAGGGTCCATATGTACCCCCTTCTGCACTTAAGTGTTAAAGTATTTTCATGTTTTTGAATAGCCCGTGAATTCCATAGAAAATGGTCTCACGCAAAATCTCCCGATTCCGAATTCTGAAATGTTGACATGACAGGTATGCCAATGTGTAATGCAATGGAGTATGGGTCTGAAAGCTCAGAATAGTGAATTCCAATTATATTCTGATTTAAAAGGCTTTCAGTAGATCTCACTTTATATATTAAGTACTGAAATGTAAGAGGATGGCGTGTATCTAATGGCCCTTTCACAAATCAATGTATGAAGAGGAATGCAGGCCTCACTGTTTTTGTTTTATGCATGATTCTTCATTATGCAACTGTTAGAAGTTTGTTTCATTGTCCATATGGTGGCGTTGATTATGCAAACGATGGTGTCAATTAGGCCCTGTATCCATTGGCTGTTCCCTAGTGCCGTATTCCTGCAATTATGCCCAATTGTCACGCGCCACAGATAATTAACCTTTATTTTGCTAAATGACCGTATCAGTGACCTTGTGTATGGCAGATGTTTCCTGTGTGTGTTGCATGGCAATTGGGGATAATTGCGTGCATATGGCACCAGTGAACAGCCAATGGATACAGGGCCTTAGGTGTATGTTCAGCACATGAAACTTGTGTATTTTAAGCATACATTGACCCTTGTATGTCGATGTAAGGGATCTATACTATTAGCTTTGTCATTTTATCATTTGGAACTAAGAAACCAACTTGACACCACACAGCAGTTTTAAGCTGGGGCTGTAAACTCTTAATAGATTTTATTTTCTATTTTTTTTTAATCTTTTTATCTGACATAAAATTGGACAGGTGTAAGTCATTTTATTTTATAGTCCTAGGTTTAAGTATAGGGCAACCACTGATCATATTTGTAAACACATCATAACATACCCCTTACTCTGTCAATTTCTTGAGGGCTGCCAATTGTCAGGTTAGTAAAACAACCCACATTGTGCTTCTGCCTTAACCATCAACCATATAATCACTGATAATTAACAGAGATTTCTATAGATGAGTGACATAGGACGTCATGCCCGGCACTGGCACTATGCGTGCGCACAATGTTTTATTTACGACACATGCTTTCAAAATTCACGCCAAATCAAGTAGGGCTATTGAAATGTGCAGCAATCATTTGTTGTTCCCTCAGGCCCCCCCCCCCCCAAAAAAAAAAAAATTCTTTGGTTGCCCTCCACAGCTTTTTTCAGAGAGGGTCGGTCGGTCGTTTTTTTATTTTTTTAATAATTTTTTTTTTAATACTGTTCCACGGACTGCTAGGGCTAGGCCGATTGGCCGCTCCACCCTTCACAACTTCCCCCGCAACTTCCAAATCAAAACAATCAAATACTTCTTGTAGTGATTTGGGACATCTTAAACATTTTGAGGGTTAAATATTGAAAAAAACAAAAATATATCTTTTTTTTGTAGTTTTCGGTAAGTTTTGCATATTTTTTTAGAAAAAAAACCCTTTTCAATAAAAAAAAGTTTGGGTCGGGCTGAAAAATAGGGTCGGTCGGTGGAGGGCAACCAAACAATTTTGGCCTCATGCATATCTGTAGACTAGCTCCTTACCTGTGTTTATAAACATTAGTGTCAACTCATCTATTGATAAAGATGTTAATGTTCCATCAATATGTTAACTGATTAAACTGAATGGAGAAATGTGATGATTGAAATCATGTAATGCATAACCAAGTTTATTCCAATAAGGATCCTTGTCTGAGAAAGGAGATGTTGATGACAAACGTGGACCTCCTCGATGGCACTCGTACAACTTAGCCATCATTTCAATGTTACAAAGCTGCATCTGCATCTCAAAAACTTGAGAAAGGCTTATGGTAGGTTCAAGATGAAAGATTTAATACTTTCATCTTGACCCTGCTATCAAGCTAATCATGACACATTATGTGTAGACATAGCCTTAATTGAGAGAATGTCAATCCAAACCTGAAACTTTTCAGCCGATATCAGCTCTTTATATTATGCTTTTTGAGCTTTGTTCCTATTTTATCAGCATTATTTAAGCTCTTTGGTCCAAATTTTGACGGTTTTCAGCTCTTTTTGTTAAGATTCAGTTTCAGGGCCAAACATTTAGCGATGGTCGCTAATCCCATTTTGATCGGTAACTCCAAAAATGATAGCTATAGCTAGTATTTTTAGCAATTTAGCGATCACTTACCTCAGCTTACATTCATCATCTAATATTATGTACCGAAAAATGTCCTTTTACTAAAGCCGTATCTATAATTCTTATGAGTTACCAAATGTTTGGTGCAACACAGAGGTGGTTTTCAGAATATCCCACAATGCATTATTCTGATACACTTAGATATAATAGGCAATAATGGTTTTTTTTTGACAAGGGGCTATTAGGAATTTGAGAATTCCATTGAATAGTTCTCATTCATATCTTTCCAGGGATGTGTTTCTTTTCACAATAGCCCAGTGTTTACCCACATTGCTGACACCTCAAAAACGCCAGAAACCTGTATAGAAGTATATGAGTTGAATTGGATTTGCAGGTATATTGTACAATGTTGCATTGCATTGTGGGATATTGTGAATACCTCCTCTGGTGCAACAAGTCTTCTTTATCTTATAATCAAATATAAAATTCTAATGTATTTTCTAATAATAATGGAGGCTTGGTGATGAAAAATCATGCACCACCACTTTTTAAAACTTCACAACCTTACTTATTTGACCGCTGGCACTCAGCAGGGCCTTGGAGTATATTATTAATATGGTGTTGTGTATACAGAAATGAGAATGAACCCACCAAAATATAATTCTTAATTTTGTGAAAGGTTTTTGAGAGTTTTTTTATTGGAATTAATGTGTGACCTGGTGTGCACCAAACCAACAAGTTGTTTGGTGCTTATGTGAATCCATGTGATATTTGTCAATAATGACTTTTAAATGATTTAATTACTTTATGTATGAAAAGAGGGGTGCTCTGGCAAAATAAGAGGAAAGTCGCAAGTTTCAAAATTGAGTTTATGACCTATTTTAATTCTCTATAATATCGGCTTTTGAATGATATCTAATTTGTCACACTTTCTTTCTCCGTTCTTCATTTAGAGATCGAAATCCAAAGCAGTCCCCTGAATATATTGCAGTAAAAATTAGCTGCAAATTGATTTCTAAGATACTGATTACTACAGTGTTTAATAGCGCAATGCAATCAATTAGCCGTGAATAATTGCACTTCCCGGCCAAGTTGACCTTCAAAACTTTAGGTACAACTAAACAATTTTGCATGAAGGCGTTTTATGCCAAAAAACGAAATTTGAATTTTACACCCTATTTTTACTTTAGATGCCATTTATTCAAAATATAGATTTGTGACTTTCCTCTCATTTTGCCAGAGCAGCCCACAAAAGAGTTATAGAAAAATGGCCTAATAAAAAAAGAATTATGTTTCTCGTCCAGGTTTTTGAAAAATGGAGGAAAGAGGGTTTTTTATTTTTTATTCATAAACTGATTTACCCCCATTTTGGTATGTTCAGTGAGCACAATATCTTCAAGACGGAATACAATGAGACATTTTTTATTTGCTTGGTTTGAGAGTTGGACCCCATCTAAA
Source organism: Ophiothrix spiculata (assembly GCA_000969725.1). Lineage (NCBI taxonomy): Eukaryota > Metazoa > Echinodermata > Ophiuroidea > Amphilepidida > Ophiotrichidae > Ophiothrix > Ophiothrix spiculata. The sequence continues at coordinate 5,503 of JXSR01S012608.1, forward strand.
TGACCACAAAACTCATCTGAAATACTTCATTACACAGTGTGCAAACCTTTAGAATAAGTTTTGCTTTCTTAAAAATATTTATGAAAAAAATATATTCAAAATTTACAAAATAATGAGAAATTTGGAAAGTCTTACAAAAATAAAGTGCGATGGACGAGAAACATAAATAATTTTTACTTTGCCTAATCTTCATTGTGTTGGGCATCTGGCTTCCAATTTTGTTCAGAGATATGGGTTAGAATTGACCATGATCATGATGAGGAAGCGAGTCACATGTATTAACAACTGATTGATTTTAATGAGGGGTCACATATGGTAATGACTATTGTGTGTTACATTTCTGTCAATAGTGTATTTATTTGAAATGATATTGATATCTATACAGAAGGCTGTTAGTAAATAAAATGAAATATTTTGAACTAAACACTGGTTTCTTATATTTCTTTTGGTATATCTAGTTTGAAATTTAGATTCAATTCCTGTCTCTGAGCTGGGCCAGCGTGGCGTAGCGGTAAAAGTCCCCGACTCTTAATCACTGGGCATTGAGCGTTGTTGGTATGAATCCTGTGGGCGGCGTGTATAGTGTCCTTGAGCAAGATACTTACCCTCATGTGCTCCTCTCCACCCAGATGTCAAGTGGGTACTGGTATTCTTCAGTGCTGGGAAGGTAACAGACTCACGGTGAAGGGGAGGTGTGGCGATCCCCTCACTGCAAATGTATCAAAAAAGTGGAGTCTGGACCAATCGCTTTGAAAGAGAGATGGGTACTCCAATCTGTGTAAATATAAGCCGTCTGCTTTACTTTTTTTTTTATCTCTGAAGAGAATATTGGAGATGACTTAAAAATATCAAATGTTTTACTTTCCATCACAAACAAGCCTTAAAGTCAGCATTTGGTTATGTTCATTATTTTAAATAATTGCAAATGACCATGTCCCAAGGGTGAAAGTGACACTCTATGAACTTCACTGGACATCCAAAAGGATAGTTATTGTCCGCTAAATGTTCGTCATGAAGTGAAAGGTGAAACCAGAGTGGGGGGGGGGGGGGACTGTCATTAGAAGGTGGACACCATTCGCGTACACAAAAATGAGTAAAAAGAGTAGTTTTTTTATAAACGGGGGGGATGTACTCGAATACACTAGAAGGGTATCAAAATTGCAAAAATCTGGAAATAAGGATATAGTTTACAAAAGCTTGGTACTTGTTAACGGCAAGAGAATAAAATCTTTCCCTAAAAATGTTGTTTTTTCATCAAAATGAACAATTTGCTGATAAGTTTTTTAGTTTTATTTAATGTGTTGTTAAATGTGCAATATATAGCCAAGACGACAAGAATATGTCACGGTAAACTTAAGTGAATGCTTACTTGAAAAGGATTATGTTTTTCACACTTGATTTGACTATACTTGTTTAGGGTGGGGAAAACATGACAAAATACATGTTTAGGGTAGTGTGAACGAAGGATAATTACTTGTTTAGGGTTCATTTTGAAATGCCATGTATGAGCATGGTGTCCACCTTGCAGTGAGGGGGGGGGTGAAACTATGATAGGAATATTCAAAGCTTTGTAAGCCATGTTTTTCTGTTGATAGTTTTTAAATGAATGATGTGGTGTTAAGAAAGCAAAAATATGTCATCCATCAATTATGTCGAAAGGTGGCCCTTTTGATTTTTTGCTCTCATCTGAAAGATTATAATTTTATGCTTAAAAATGACACCTTGTTTTTGGTTTTTAGATGTTCAATTGCAAAGTAACATCCAAATTGGTAAAATGCATCGGGCTGGTTAAGAAATCTATAGTTCTGAGAAAATCGAGTTTAAAGTTTCTGTTCTGGTAAAACTTGAATGGAGAAAGGATTCTTATCTCGGTTTTTAAAACATTTGTCTTGTGTTTTGGATGTTGAAACCTGGTTAATATGAAAGAATACATTTGAAAGGTAATAGGCCGAATTCATAAAAGTAGCAAATGCTGGCACGAAAAAGACATTAAGAAAAAGCAATAGCTAGACTAGAAAAAGATTTAGCCTTAGCAATTGCTTAAAAACATATTCACGACTTTCAGCTTGGACTAATACCTTTTTATGCCTCCGCCAGAGGCATTATGTTTTCTGGTTGTCCGTCCGTCCGGGCTCATTTCTCGGAACTGGTGTGGCGTATTATAGCGATGCAAGTCGGTGGATTGGTGGTCAGGGTGGCTAGTAACTTTTTCTGAAAGTTTTGGCGCAAAATATGCAAATTTAGTCGTTTTTTAAGCAGAAAATTTGCGATTTTTTTGTCCGTCCGTCCTTCCGTCCGGGCTCGTTTCTCAGAACTGGTGAGGCGTAGAGCGATGCAAGTCGGTGGACTGGTGGTAAAGGTGGCTAGTAATTTTCTCTGAAAGTTTTGGTGCAAAATATGCATATTTAGGGTCAAAGGTCAAAAGAAAGGTCAAATTCTCATCTTAGTCCGATTACAAGGGTGGAAGGCGGAGGCATCATGATCGACACTCTGTGTCGAGTACCGCGCGGCCCGAGAACCGCGTATTCTAGTTCTTGTCTGGGATCGACCCAGACAAGCAAAAGCTACCATACAAACAATAGGCAGGCTAGCTTTTGCTTACATGAAGTTAGAAATTGCTTTGTCTACCGCGTGATAGTTTTCAGACACAAATGTTACAGCAATTCACTCCTCCTTTTTGGTATCAATTTGTCGAAGTTTTCGACAAATAGCATGATTTATATAATCTAGAGTAACGCAACACTAGTATACTTCAGTGTCTTTTCTTACGCAGCACAAATATAGCACAACCATGAATGTATGCCAGTGCTAAGCTCCTCGTATAGGATCTTAGTAAAATGTAAGTAATTGCTACATGTTGTAAGCATAAGGTCAGCTTTTTGAATACAAATGTAAGCAATTACTAACCAGACGAGCAATTGCTTGGAAGGGATTAGAAATAGCTTTTGCGGCCTTTCTTGCAAGTCAATGCTAGATTTTAAGAATAGAAATTCAAGAAAAGGCTATAGAAATAGCAATAGCTACTTTTATGAATTTGGCCTATAGTTTCTGATGAAATTAGAAATTCGACCTTTGACGTGATTTTTGACTATGTTCAGCTTCAATGGCCCGTATCTCGTAATTTACTATGCCAACCTTAAGGTATGACGGGACACATATTGTGAATCTTCAGACAAATCAAATTTTGCTAAATTACTACTTTTGCATGCGTTTTTTACAGTATCCCGGACGAGCCCCCAATTTCGGTTATGTACAAAATCACTGCATTGGGTCAACAACTTAAATATCAAACCCAAATTTAACCTCAAAATTAATGCTTTAATGAATTATAATACCTAATATTTTACAATGAATATATAAATGACATAATCTGTTAAACCGCCAATATTATTGAATATAACAGGGCAGCAAAATTATGTCTGTCCGAATCTAAAAGATCCAAAGACTTGAACACAAACACCAATTATGCATAAAGGCGATGGAGACGAACGATGCAAAATATCTACCTATAGTGACTGGAGACCATGGCAATAGTTTGCTTTTTTTATCTTCAAAATGAGGAAATACAGTATTTTATTCATTTCTGTGTCTTGAAATTTAGGGACTGAATTAATTGTATAGGCTGTCCAATCTGTGGCATCGAGTTTATGAGTTATCGTATTTGCTGGCTTCAACGTTCAGATTTTTTAAGGGGTCCATTCCCCCTCTTTCCATCTTTCTTTCCAGTTTTTAATTTCTTGCATTTCTAATATTTCTTCTATTGTATATAGGCTACTTCTGCTGTAATTTTCGTAGCATTAAACATAAAAAAGGGGAAGAAAAGCAACAAAAAAATGAGGAAGAGTGAGTTGAAATTAAAATGCAGTATAAGTTAAATATGAATTAGAAGTCAAGTATTCAATGAGAAAACAAACACTTAAAACAAAAACTGAAGCGATCATTTAAGTTAGGACACATTAAACAAAACATGTTTTGCTAACAAACTTTAAGAATACAAGAACAACTAGAGCTACTGTGCCCTTGGCAAGGGCACGAGGTAAGTTACGTGGGGGAATCTTTTGTTTTTTTCAAGGCAACCGGAACCAAAATCGCTGGTCCAAAACGAACAATTTGACACCTTAACCTTTGAAATCAGACAAAGTTGAAAAATTGACCTTTCTTTTGACCTTTGACCCCAAGGTAAAAGTCAGAAGATGAGTCATTGACACTTTTGATAGCTGGTCCAAGATGAACAATTCGACACCTTAAGCTTTGAAATTGGTCAAAAGTTGATAATTTGATCTTTGCAATGATGTTTGTTTTGACCTTTGACCCACAAGGAAGGGTCGGATGATGGGGTCACCGTTGACACTTTTGATCGCTGGTCAAAGACGAAAAATTTGACACCTTAAACGTTGCAATCGGACAAAGTTGAAAATTCGACCTTTCTTATGACCTTTGACCCCCAGGGAAAGGTCGGACAACAGGGTCATTATTGACACTTTTGGTCGCTGGTCCAAGACAAACAATTTGACACCTTAATCTTTGAAATCAGACAAAGTTGAAACTTTGACCTTTCTTATGACCTCCAAGGAAAGGTCAGACGACAAGGTCACCATGGACACTTTTGATCGCTGTTCAAATACGAACAATTTGACACCTTAACCTTTGAAATCGGACAAAGTTGATAATTTGACTTGCCCATAGACCTTTCTTTTGACCTTTGACCACCAAGGAAGGGTCGGACGACGGGGTCACTGTTGACACTTTTGATCGTTGGTCAAAGACGAACAATTTGACACCTCAAACGTCGAAATCGGACAAAGTTGAATATTTGACCTTGTCCCCTGTGACATCTGGGTCAAACTTGAGGTCACGAAAAGTGATACGTTTTTTAGCTTGTCACCCATAGATACTTGTGACCAAGTTTGGTCGAAATCCGATTCATCGTTTTGGAGTTGAAACCATTGCCAGAAAGAAAGAAAGAAAGAAATGGCAAGAAACAAATAAGTTACGTGGTAACCACGTAACTTAAGTAGCATGAGTAAGAAAAAAATGAAAGGAAATAGAGAAAGGAAAGAAACCATATAGTAAGTTGATAGAGTGACAGAAATTAAAGTAAAAATAACAAATAAGACAAGGGCTCTTGCAAATTGAATGCTTCTCAAAACATTAGAGAAGTCGATACATTTTCAAGTAGACGGAAGTGGAAAAACATTTACTCCATATAGAAAAATGCATGCTTACATAATTGCCACAGTGTCTCCTGTCATCTTTAGTCATTATTTTCGTGTCTCTTGTCGTCTTGCCGCAAATTTCAGTATTTATTGAAATGTGTTCATTGATGGGATAGTTGATTGAGATTTTTAATAGGGATCTATAAGTGTAGAAAATTGCGTACTGAGTTGGAATTTGCGCTCAAGTGACTATACTCTGGATTCTTCGTTGAGGGGTGTAATATTGTTGAAAATAAATAACAAAATGTAACTATTGAAAAAAATAAGGAGCTGACCAGTGGTCGCCGTTCAAACACCAAATTAAGCCCCATTCCGCTGCTTGCGCATTAATTGCAGAAAAATGCATTTTCCGATGTGATTTAATGACTTTTGGGTAAAAAGTAACCAACTATTTTAAAGGATATATGTCTTTTGTTCCATTTATGAAAGACACTTTCGGAAAATTACCTTTTGTACTTTACAACAGTCGATCAAAACCATGGACTACTGTTTTTATCGCAGATCTCGCGATTGTTTTGTAATTTTTGGATGACACAGGCCTTTTTTGAAAAAGTACAACCGGTAGATGTTCCTGATTAAAATGGTATACATTATGCCTTTCAGCGACGAATGAATCATTTCGGAAATTGTAATCAAAGTCTGACTTTCCACACTGTCAACTCGGTGTTTATTGTAATCAACTGACATTCCACACTGTCAACTCGGTGTTTATTGTAATCAATGTCTGACATTCCACACTGTCAACTCGGTGTTTATTGTAATCAATGTCTGACATTCCACACTGTCAACTCGGTGTTTATTGTAATCAATGTCTGACATTCCACACTGTCAACTTGGTGTTTATTGTAATCAAAGTCTGACATTCCACACTGTCAACTCGGTGTTTATAAATTCCCGCCAGCAGTGCAAATCATAACTATGCATTGTACCCGTTATAGTCCTTGGGCCAGGAACTCAAAAAAGGGGTTTTGCTTTCCTAAAAGGGGACCAATTCTAGCAATGCTTTTTGGATAGGTACATGTCTCAGGTGTATGAAATGCCATGCTAGGAAATTCGGGGGAGTAGCTTAGTCTCAAAATTCAAGATGGCTGCCAAAATGGCTGCCAAAATAGCATATTTTCATTAAAACGACCTTAAACTACTAGAAAAACACAAAGTTATCATTGAGAAATTACTTCTTGGGTTCTGAACAATACATTTGGCTTTAAACCATGTTGACTGCATGTTTTAAATTCAAAATGGCTGCCAAAATGGCCGCCAAAAGGTCGCTTAATAGCATATTTTTATGGAAATTTAAAGAAACCGCACCTTTTAACACTTAATATCATGATTGGTCGATAGAAAGAAACATTTATGGTAACCACAAGATTATATGTCCTTAAATTTTTTCATTCAAGTTCTAAAAATTCAAAATGGCGCCCAAGATGATGTAAAAAATGGCCAACATGATGTATTTTTGGTTCAAAAATGTCTTGATGTGACATAAAGAGGGCATTAAACATGACATATTCAGTATAATCAATCAAAAATTGGTTTTAGAGTTACACCGGAACCATTTGCCCCAATATTAAGTTGTTAATATACGTGACACCAATTGCAAGTTCCAAAATGGCCACCAAAATACATATTTTTGTACAAAAATTTTGTTATTTACATCAAAAAGGGCATGAAAACAAGAAATACTCAAAATATTCTAGGGTTAGAGCTAAACCTTTTGCTCCAATATTGTATTGTTAATATGCTTTAAATAAAAAATGAACCCCATTGTGAGGTCCAAAATGGCCGCCAAAATACATATTTTTGAACAAAAATGGGGTTATTCACATCAAAAAGGGCGTTAAAGCAGGGAATATTCAAAATAATCTATGGGAAATTGATTTTATGGTTACAGTTGAACTATTTGCCCCAATATTAAGTTGTTAATGTGCTTGAGATAAAAAATGACACCAATTGTAAGTTCCAAAATGGCCGCCAAAATACATATTTTTGTACAAAAATAGGGTTATTCACATCAAAAAGGGCATGAAAACATGGCATATTCAAATTAATTTATGGACAATTGGTTTGAGGGCTACATCTGAACCATTTGACCCAATATTATGTTGTTAATATGCTTCAAATTAGAAATGACACCCATTGTGAGGTCCAAAATGGCCGCTAAAATGGTGACAAAGAGATTTTCAATGTCTAATATCATGAATAGTCAGTAGAAAGAAACATTGGGGGTTTCAACAAAATCATTTCTTTCTCAAATATGTACTCTATATAATTTAGAATTTAAAGTGGCGCCCAAAGTGATCTCAAAAATGACCTTCAAGGGTGCTTTTTGACTTACAGTGACATAACAAATGCATTATAACATACATATAAATATTCAAGATAATCAATGAAAATGACTTTTCAGATACAAATACCTTTACGTTTTTATCTTGTTTAAAATCTAAAATAGAACCGATTCACTCTAAAGATGCGGAAGAATGAGCAAAACATTATTAACATATCAATTATTTGAACAAATACTAATGATAAATGCTTTGATAGAACTAGGCTTAAACAGTTCTATGTTGTTTAAAGGTGTGTATTCCAATCACTTTCAGTAAAAAATCAAACTTTAGATTTTGATATCACTTGCATGAAAGCGCATAATTTTCTTATATATAACCCCTGTGAAGTTACACTCCCATATCATGTGTCGTTGAAGAGATATGGTCAAAATAGTGGTGAATTTAGAATATTTTGTTGACAAAAATAATTGTCCTGTATCAGTTCGGCGTAACTCACAAATTCGGATACGTATCCGAATTCGAATACCCACGTACATTTTGTATCCAAACTGTGATACCCGTATCAGAATAAGGATATGGAGGGGTATATCCGAATTCTGATACGCCTGTCGTGGCGTAGAAAACAAATCAATAGCGCAAGCTGGCAAGTACATGAAGGACATCTCACTTGCATTTATGATAAATGTATCTGTGGAAATGTCATATTATCTGTGCAATTCCTGCGGGACAGCTTCGAAACATATCCTGATAGCTCCTTATCACAAAAGGCAAAATAATTTGGCCAATACTTTCTTAGAATTTAGATGACAAATGATGATAATGTTGTTTACTTTTATACATATTGGTATGGTGCGCGGCAAAGCTGAATAGTCATTTCTGCTGATATCCCGTTTCAGATGTTTTTAATCCAAATTCGGATACAGGTATCAGAATTTTGATACGGAATATCCAAATTCGGATATGTATCCGAATTGATATGTTTCTATGGACATTATGGGTCATTATCATACACATTTTTGCCTCTTAACATTAATTTGGCTCAAAATATACAAATGAAACTTTATATAGGTGATGACCCTTCATTTACATATGGAAAAATTACATTTTAAAATTTTCACCGGATCGGAATACCCACCTTTAACATTACAAAACGGACACTAAAATACATTTTTCACCTTGAAAATTTTGAAAAAGTGGCTTTAACACATTTAAGTGGTCAAGGGATGGAGGGGGGGCGGTATATATGGACCCAAAATTTAAATCAACCCACCCCTTCCCATGCTAATTAGCATAAATAAGCATTTTCGAGGGTGCTCTTCAAATTTGTTTTTTACCCAAAAATTGTAAACGAACAAGTTTTTTCAAATTTTATTTCAGGAATGTATTTTATACTTACATACTGCAAATATGAACCAAATTTTATTGAAAAATTCCAGTGGGAAGTGAGCTTTCAAATTTGTTGGTGACAAATCAAATCAATAGCGCAAGCTGGCAAGTACATGAAGGACATCTCACTTGCATTTATGATAAATGTATCTGTGGAAATGTCATTTCATCTGTGCAATTCCTGCGGGACAGCTTCGAAACATATCCTGATAGCGCCTTATCACAAAAGGCAAAATAATTTGGCCAATACTTTCTTAGAATTTAGATGACAAATGATGATAATGTTGTTTACTTTTATACATATTGGTATGGTGCGCGGCAAAGCTGAATAGTCATTTCTGCTGATATCCCGTTTCAGATGTTTTTAATCCAAATTCGGATACAGGTATCAGAATTTTGATACGGAATATCCAAATTCGGATATGTATCCGAATTGATATGTTTCTATGGACATTATGGGTCATTATCATACACATTTTTGCCTCTTAACATTAATTTGGCTCAAAATATACAAATGAAACTTTATATAGGTGATGACCCTTCATTTACATATGGAAAAATTACATTTTAAAATTTTCACCGGATCGGAATACCCACCTTTAACATTACAAAACGGACACTTAAATACATTTTTCACCTTGAAAATTTTGAAAAAGTGGCTTTAACACATTTAAGTGGTCAAGGGATGGAGGGGGGCGGTATATATGGACCCAAAATTTAAATCAACCCACCCCTTCCCATGCTAATTAGCATAAATAAGCATTTTCGAGGGTGCTCTTCAAATTTGTTTTTTACCCAAAAAATTGTAAACGAACAAGTTTTTTCAAATTTTATTTCAGGAATGTATTTTATACTTACATACTGCAAATATGAACCAAATTTTATTGAAAAATTCCAGTGGGAAGTGAGCTTTCAAATTTGTTGGTGACAAATCTTTCTGCTCAAACCGCCAAACACGTTTTGATCAAAATGTGTTAAATGCTGTTTTAGGCCACTCTAACTACCTTTTGAGTGCAGAAAAAAAATTGTTTTGGCATCCAGCTTGTTATCAGCATGACTTTACTAGTTAACACAATTATTGGAGAAGAATTTCTGCTGTAACGTGTTTAAGGCTGTTCCACTCCCGGTTCCACTGCCATCCTAGCCCTTTCTTGATTGAAAAAAAAATATTTTGGCGGTCACTGTGAACCTCCAATGTACGTCATTTTTGTTTTAAAGAATATCAACAACATAATATCGGTGTAAATGGTTCAGATGTAACCCTCAAACAAATTTTCCCTTATTTTGAATATTTCATGTTTTATTGACCCTTTTGATGTCAAAACAATCCATTTTTGTATAAAAATGCGTATTTTGCGGGTATGTTGGACATCACAATGGGTGTTATTTTTTATGTAACGCATATTAACAACATAATATTGGATCAAATGGTTCAGATTTAATCCTCAAACCAAATATCCATTGCTTACTTTGAGTATTTCATGTTTTAATGCCCTTTTTAAATATCAAATCAACCCATTTTTAAAGAAAATATGTATTTTGGCGGCCATTTTG
>JXSR01S012610.1:30161-46216 GCA_000969725.1 Ophiothrix spiculata
ACTTGGATTCAATGTCCATGACTAGTTTACTAATAAAAAACGCGTAAAAGAAAAATATTTGAGCAACTTTATTTTTTCATTTTTTTCAACTGCATTGGCACCCGATTTTTCGGAATGAGCGATATATCAATTCATCTGGACTTACTTGTTTTGAGTGATGATGTTTCATGTCTCATCATAGACATATTATCAAGCCAACTGGTGATCTGGCGGCTTTTTCTAGAAATGTCAGCATTACTTGATTCTCCTCAAAAAAGACCAATTCAATAGCTTCCATTTAATACATGAATTTTAACAGTTGATGAATGCAAATGGCACCACTTTGAAGAGATTATGCCAAAGGTACTAACTTTCTTATTCCAAGGCACAATATTCAATAATTGTAAGTGTTTAGCATATCACCACTCATGTGAAAGACCTTTGATGTAAAAATGTTATCACTTTAAAAGTCATCAAAAGGTATCATGAAATGGCAGCAATGATGTTGTGTGGTGTCTTTATGCTGAGAAGTTTTAAGTAAATTGAATCCTGTCTAACTTGTGTGATATATTGAAACGTCTGAAAATTATCATTAAATGGTACATTAATAGACAATCTGAAGCATGCAATAGTCATCACACAGGAAGATTGCTAAATCAGTAAATATCTTAATAGTTTAGGCATTTCTGCAAATTATTTCTGGCCATGAACTTATTTTGTTAATTTTTTTTTGAAAGATACATCTTTATTTTAATAAAGAAGGTAACATTTTCCATTTTAGAGATAGATATCATTTTCCCGTTTAATCAATGTATATTTAGTACAGTCATTAAGTTCTTTCTTCATATCATGAGAAGTCGAACATTAGCTTCTGGTGATTTTTTAAGTAAAATGATATTTTAAGACAGAAAATAGATGGATAAGATAAACAAAGATGGTTTTAGAAAATTGTATGATGTTTAATGTGACATATAAAATGTTATGCAGTTAGTTTTTATTTTCTTCCTAAGCCTCTCCTTATTAATAAATGACTGACGTTTTGAATAAAAAAATGACACATGATGTTTTACTTAAATAACCTATAGTACCCCAATTAAGATCAACATCTTCCAAAAAGCTTTAATATCCTTGAACCCACTAAGCATTGAACCAAAATATTGATATGCCCGTTTTACAATAACAGCATGGCACATGGATGTTTTCAATGTAAATTCAACACCCTTGACTTCACCAGAGATGAGTTCACCTGAAGTGTTTCTTTGAATAAGGTTGTAGTGCAGCTTTTTGATTTCAAGGTAAATATAATACAGGTCCTATTTCCTGGAGGTTTATGTATGTCTGAATAACTTGAGAATATAGAATGTATATATATGGGAGAGAACATGCTATTTGTAGAACATGCTTTTTTGTGTTGATAACATTGAAGTGAATGCAACATTACATACAATATCAGGGTATTTTCAGTGTTTTAGGAAATACTTAGGATATATTTGGATGATTGTCTTCTGAAGAAAGGTGTAGCTGGTTTGGATCGGTTTTGTCTTTGTGTGTGACACCAACTTGAGAGTCATATAATGTACTGTTTGCTTGCTACCAATGCATTGGGCATTTGGATCAGAGAGATGAAGTTTAGTATGTGTAAAGGTCCGTTCATAGTACGCCACACAGCAGTGTGGTGCGTTGTTTTACTGCACTGCACAGTTTACTGCAAGAAACTGCAGTGCGGCGTCGTAATAAAGTTAAATATGTTTTAACTTGAAATGCCTCAATGTGCGGCAAGGTGGGGCAAATAATGATATCGGTAAAATTGTCCGCACTGCATAAAGTTGCAGCATACTATGAACAGACCTTTAGAGAGTGCTGTTTTTGGAAATTAGGGAAGGCTGAAGTGGTTTAAGATTTTTTTCTTAAACAGGTTAGCCAGTTCAACATTGTTATGTAGTATAACAATTTGGTGTAAAATGTTTGATGCAATATTTGTTTGTTTGTTTGTTTACCTCGGTTGGTCCGTGACGGACACATGCCATTAGATCCATGATGAACTCATGGTCTCTTCCAAGCTCATACTAAAGTACCAACCTGGATAGCCAGAAATGGCTAATCTATGCATGCTGGCCAATGCATCTTTAAAAAGATGCCGAAAATAGAAAAGATAGCAAGAAAAAGAGAAAGAGAAAGATGGCCACACCTATACACAAATGTACAATTTACTCTTAGCCCTTACTTCGTGAGAGAAGAAATCAGGAATTCTAATCTCATGCCCCGATGCAAAGGCATATTGGATGTTATCCCACAGATATTCAAAAAACTGTTTAAAGCCTGCTGCATCCAACTGGTTATGTCCTGGAACATGAAATTTCATCACAATTGCTTTATGTACACAGTTGTTATCAGGGGGGGTTACTTGGAATATTACAAGGAGCATTATCAAATGGTATAAGTGTACCCTAGGCATTGTATGATAGCTGACTGTATTCTAATGATAAGAGGATAGATGCAAAGTGTTATGTTAGGATACATGGATTTGATCTTTGTAAAGGATAACAGATGTGGCGATATGATACAAAACAATCAAGAATTTCATCTTGAAGCAAGATATAAGAATCAGCAAAAATCTTCAAGTTTCTTCAAGCTATAAAAATCTAGAGCCATTTAAGACAACTTACCTATAGACTCAACTTGCTGTATACATTCACCAAATCGCCCATTAATACTTATTTTGGTTTGGATTCTAAAATTGAGAACTTAAAAGAAAATCTGAAAGTGGTTTTCTCTCTATCAAGAACATTGCTCTTGATAGAAAAACACCATGAAATGTTTACGCATTCTCTCACAAAGTAAGAGCAATTGAATTTGGCATGGGTACTTATCTATGTTATTACAAATAACATAGTTGTCAGGAATGCTTAACATTTCTAACTGGATTTCTTTTTATATTGTTGGAAATGTACCTGTTGATAGCCAAAGACCATTGCATAATATTTTGTATGCATTTGCTTTCAAAAATTTGATCTGAGCCATATATTTCTTTCTTTCTTTTTTTTCCAATTATTTTATGTGTGTGGGTGTGTGTGTTGGGGGGGGGGTGTTTTTCACGGGGTTATTATCTTATGTAGCCCCTTATCAACACTAACAAAACCTGACTAAACCTGACTAAACCAAAGTTCAAATTGCAATAATAGAAATTCATGGCATGGCTTTCAATTGAATTTGATATTATTTTGCCAAATCATGTTATAATACAGTTTCCTTCCATTCTGTTAGATTTATATATAGCTAAGGCCAAGAAAAAAAAAAAAGGTTTGTCTCAGAAACCGTTTGCAAAAAAGCTAAGCGGTAAGCATTAAAAAAAAATTGTTTGGAAATTAGCTATGCGTATGCAATATGGTTTTTTTTTAACGCTTGAAAGTTTTGATCCCCCAACCTACATGTGTGAAGTGCCTAGTTTCTAATTACGATCCCGAAGCCTTGACAGTTGAAATAAAACGTTAAATTCAATGTAAAATTACAACAGATGACAGCAACTCAGAAAACAGTCAATCGCTGGATTACTCTCGATAAACAAAAAGAGAGAAAGACCAGGGCATAGCTCTACGTGCTAAATTCATTTTCACATAGCAATGTGCGCGGGTTTCTGAGACAAACCTTTTTTTTCTTTTGCCTAATGATATTCGTTTCTGACGCTTAAGTGAAAACTAATGACAAAGTAACAAATACCACCTTTATTCTTTCCAACTTATTACATTGCAAGGCAAGCGATATCTGAATTCAAAGTTAAAATCAAATAAACTTAAATGCATCCCATTGTTGTCAGTTTCATGTGTTTCACAACTGTGAGGTATATTAAGTGAAATTTCTGTTGGGACAGTAACAAAATACTGTCCCCCTTGACCTGTAGTTTTGTATGAATATCTCCTTTGTGAAAGCATCTCCCATTTTAAGCTATAGAATTCTTAATGAAATTAGTAGAAATCTGATCAGGCAGAGATGGAGACTATTTATAGGAGCTTGTTGTTTGCCTGATGAATAAAAAGTATCAGGTAAAATTTAAAGTAACTTGATCTTGAGTCATCGATGACTTCTTTTTTGTGTAGTTGTAAGAACTTATTATATACTGATGCATAGATAATAAAGTAAGATATTACCTGAATTGTTACAAAAGAAGTTATTTCCATTCTTCTCCAAACAATTGTTTTTCTTGTTTGTTCGTTTTGTTTTGTTAGGTTTCCATGGTGTTTTCTTTCTTTTTTTTTGTGTGTATTTGTTTTGTTAGAGTGTTTCTGCTAATATTTGTTACTCTAGCTCAAACCCGTAGCCAGGGGGGGGGGGTGCGGTGGGGGCGTCGCACACCCCCAAATTTGACAATGTACAAAAAAGGTCCACAAAAATTCCCTAAATACCCCCCAAAAGAGGACCTAAAGCACCAAAACATGTAAATGGAAGGCCGTTTTTACCCAAATACTAAACAAAATGCTTAAAAAACTACTGAAAACCTTTTTTTTTTTTTTTTTTTTTTTGCTTGTCACTTTGTCAAAACCACTAAAATTGGTTTTGGGTCGACCAAAATGAAATTTTTTTCCTCCAAAAGGTCCACTTTTTGAAAATTCGCACCCCCCTTGAAAAAATCTTGGCTACGGGCCTGCTCTAGCTGTTAATGTAATGCATGTTTTTATCATGATGAAAATAAAGTTTGCTTTGTGCCATTTGTATCACAGCCTTTAGCAATAAAGTTGAAGAAATTCATTAAGAGAAAGAATTCCATCAGCAACATCTCATACTTTTGGGGCAAGAACGACCACCCAGAAAGACATTTAAAGTTTTTGAGCAATGATTTTCAAACTTTTTTAGAATAACATTTTTTACCAGACTACTCAATAAGTTCCACCAGTAATCGCTGAGAATCAAGTTTGTTATATCCTATACCCATCTACTAAACACATGATTCCAGCAGTTAAACATTAAAAATATCTTTAAAAAACTTGTGGCTTAAAAAAAAAAGCCACAACATGTTAATTTGATGCTTCTTTAGCTCATATTTCACATCATTCTTGCGCATTACTCAAAAGTTGTTTAAATCAGTTGTTTCATTATA
The DNA here is from genome assembly GCA_000969725.1 of Ophiothrix spiculata. Lineage (NCBI taxonomy): Eukaryota > Metazoa > Echinodermata > Ophiuroidea > Amphilepidida > Ophiotrichidae > Ophiothrix > Ophiothrix spiculata. The sequence goes on from JXSR01S012610.1 coordinate 35,233, forward strand.
TGATTATACAATTGTTGGTGTATTTTGATAAGAAGCTGAATTAAGTTTTTCTTGTAAAAAAAAAATGGGGGGAAAAGCACTTCATGTTTATCATGTTTTATCAGTCATGCAAGCGTTTAAGACTGATGTGCAAGATTCTTGATTACCTTGAAACAGACTACTTGAGGATTCATGCTATCCGTCAAGTTTGGACATCATCATAAATGAATAAATAAAACATAAATTGTAAAGTATACATTGATGTGATTTATTGTGAATATAATAAATGTGACCCATATGAAATTTTTTGAACTTCAAAATGAATTATAGGCCTAATATTTGCTCATGGTTGATGACGGAGTGTGATGCAGTTGAAATCCAAACTGAGTTGAGATAACATGTCATTTACTGAAAATACATCATGAAAAACTAAATAATTCAAAATGTTTTCAAAGCAGAATTTGGCAATGAGCTGCGATGGCTTTGAAGTTGTGAAATAAAATATTTACACAAGGGAAAGGAATGAAGAAAAAATTGTATGTAGTGCACACACTTGAGTATAAGAACCTCTTACTTGCCAAATGAGACTCAGGAGTAAGCATTGATCTATCCTGTTGTCAACAGTTTCACATGATTCACTAGTCTTAGTAATATTAAGTTAAATTTCTGCTGGGACAGTAACAAAATACTACCTTCAATTGACCTGTAGTCTTCAAATGAATATCTCCTTTTTGAAACTTTATCTGGGACTTTAGCCTTTTAAATGTTAGAATTCTTAATGAAATTACTGTAAATCGGACCAGACAGAGATGGAGACTATCTAGGGATGCTTGTTTGACAGATGAATAAAAAGTATCATGTAGAATTTGCAGTAATTTGATCATCAGTTGTGGAAGATTGCCCTTTTGTGTAGCTGTTTAGTTACTGATATCAACTCTTACAATTGAGAAGGATGGTGAAGAAAGTGTTACTGAAACATTTGATTTTTACTTTTAAGGTTTTATTTTGGTTTTATTCTTATCTTTATACTAGCAAATGAAACTGGTGACATTTTTGTTCAAAAGAAATTTATTTTTGTCTGTGTAATAATTTTGTTATATGGTTTAACTCTCTGAATTTGTTAGATTAAAAATTAATCTAAAAAGACTATCCTGGAGGACAAATCCAAATTTGGATTAAAAATCACAATCAATTAGATTATATTCTAAATCTTTTAGATTGTGATTTTTAATCAAAATTTCTTTACCTGAAATGTTACTTCGCACACAATATTTTTCCCATATTAACTTTAAAAGAAAAGTTGATTCCCTTTTGTACATTTAGCTATCCACAAAGTGAAGAATATTAGGTAAAATATGAAAGTAAATGTCAACTACTTCATATAACTCCATGATATACATAATCTACCATTTATCAATGTCACATTTACTATTGATTTGACTCAATAAAGAAAATTTAGCATTATATTTTGAAGAGTCTGTAGCATTTGCCATTTATTTGTTGTAACTTAGAAAAGGATTTGTGCTCAAGATTTGATACATACGTGCCCTGGAGGACTGATCAATGTTTAGGAGTCTGATGTATGCAGTTTATCAATGTGAGACAGACATAAGTTGAATCTGTTATTCAGAACTGGACTTTGAGAATTAGATTTGGGAATTTGGTTGCAAATTGGGATGAATGACTGAATTAAGTTTCAGAAAGAAGCCGTGTGCATATGTTATTGGAGTTACCTGTGAGAAAAAGCAATTGATTGATGTTGGCGTTAAAATATTTGGAGCACTATCATTTAATCTTTGACATAAGGGCTTACCGGTATGGTAGTAAATATTGCAAATATTTTTTATTTGTTTGATTATAAAGTACTTTGATAGATAATCAGTTTTTCTTTAATTTTATTTAAATCATCCATTGCCATGCACTGACTTCACAATTAAATCTGATAATTTCCTAGAATTACATCAAAAAGACACATTTGTATGAATAATCAAATTAATTTTACAGTTATTACACAGATCTCATTTTGATATTAAATTTAAATTGCACTGATAAAAGGCAGAAGAGTAGGTACTTTTAGAGTAAGAGTGGAAAATATGTAAATGAAGAATATCTCTTGAGGGAGAAAAAGCAAGGAAGATGGAGAACAAAAAGAACAAAATTGCATGCAGGTACATTTACTTAGACCAGGGGTTCTTAACTAATTTATTGTAAGGGCCAAATTGCTGTTACAAAATTGCAGAAGGGCCATATAATGGGCAGGCATCTATACAGCAGTGACAACAAAAGATTAATCACAAATATATTAGGGAAATCGAAAATGAATGTTAAAACCTTGCCAATTTCACCAAAGTATTGTCGCGGAATAATCACTGAAAATCTGACGTTAAAATTATCAAAAAAGGGTAGCCAAAATTCTTGAGATTTGAATATATTACTGTGTGCGGGGTCTGCAATATAATAATGAATTATAGGCCTAATATTTGGTCATGATTGTTGATGGAGTGTGATGCAGTTGAAATCCAAACTGAGTTGAGATAACATGTCAATTACTGAAAATACATCATGAAAGACTAAATAATTCAAAATGTTGTCAAAGCAGAACTTGGCAATGAGCTGCGATGGCTTTGAAGTTGTGAAATAAAATATTCACACAAGGGAAAGGAACAAATTGTATGTAGTGCACACACTTGAGCACTTGAGCCAAGGCTTGTATAAGAACCTCTATCTTGCCAAATAAGACTCAGGAGTAAGCATTGATCTATCCTGTTGTCCTCAGTTTCTCGTGATTAACTAGTCTTAGTAATATTAAGGTGTCTGGTTCACGCGCCTTCCACGCGTACCAGTACACGCCAGTTTCTGAGTAGGTAAGTGCCGCAATACGCATGCGCATGCCCTCCATTATTATTATTATTATTATATACTTAATTCACTTTTGCCACATTTCCCATAGACCCCTGTACTAATTTTTCCCAAAAAACCTCCAAAAATTCTGTTTTTAAACACACTCTCATGCAAAAGCGAGTCCGGTGACCCCCAATTTTTATTTTTAAAATCGGTTCTACATTGATAAAATATCATTCATGCCGATTTTTACTAGAAATCTTCAGGCGATTCTGTCATGGACCAGACACCTTAAGTTAAATTTCTGCTGGGACAGTAACAAAACACTACCTTCGATTGACCTGTAGTCTTCAAATGAATATCTCCTTTTTGAAACTTTTTCCCGGACTTTAGCCTTTTAAATGTTAGAATTCTTAATGAAATTACTGTAAATCGGATCAGACAGAGATGGAGACTATCTAGGGATGCTTGTTTGACAGATGAATAAAAAGTATCATGTAGAATTTGCAGTAATTTGATCATCAGTTGTGGAAGATTGCCCTTTTGTGTAGCTGTTTAGTCACTGATATCAACTCTTACAATTGATAAGGATGGTAAAGAAAGTGTTACTTAAACATTTGATTTACTTTCAAGGTTTTATTTTGGTTTTATTCTTATCTTTTTACTAGAAAATGAAATTGTTGACATTTGGTTTGTTGGAGTAGAGGTATGGTATTGAAAATTATTGTGTGTGTGAAGTGACATATTATATTCAGGTAGCAGGTGGCTGGCTTAACCTGGTAATGGCATTGAGTGGGTGATATTTTCTTTTTTTCATATGACAACATCAAACCATATAACAAATTTATCACACTTTTTGCCCAAAACTATTTTTTTGGATCAAAATTTCATTCAATATTATACTAAAATGTTTTGATGTAGCTTTTGAAAACTGACAAGCAAAAAAAGGTCTCGCAAGTGTACAGACGACTCATAACAATATTATTTTCAATTTCTTAACCAAAATGTGATACAAAGTAACATTTGTAAAGATTTTTTAAAGCATTCCTGTAGAAAAGAAAACTAGAAATGGTATATGATTATTTCACCATGTGTAGATGACATTCTTAGCTATATATGTCCTAGTTTTCAAGTAGCTACCTTAAATAGAACAAAAGTTATGATACAACAGGTAGAACTTTTTGAATGACCCTTGCAATTACTTAGTAGATGAGAAAATGTGTCATCACTTTTTAACATAAATGAATGAAAAAAGAATGAAAAGTTGATTCCCTTTTGTACATTTATCTACCCACAAAGTGAAGAATATTAGGTAATATATGAAAGTAAATGTCAACTACTTCATATGACTCCATGGTATACGTAAGCTACCATTTATCAATGTCACATTTACTATTGATTTGACTCAATAAAAACACTTTAGCATCATATTTTAAAGAGTCTGTAGCATTTGCCATTTATTTGTTGTAACGTAGAAAGGATTTGTGCTCAAGATTGGATGTATTCGTGCCCTGAAGGACTGAACAATTAATCAATGTTAAGGAGTCTGATGTATGCAGTTTATCAATGTGAGACAGACATAAGTTGAATCTGTTATGCAGAAAGGGACTTTGAGAATTGGATTGGGGAATTTGGTTGCAAATTGGGATGAATGACTGAATTAAGTTTCAGAAAGAAGCCATGTGAGAAAAAACAATTGATTGATGTTGGCGTTTAAATATTTGGAGCACTATCATATAATCTTTGACATAAGGGCTTACCGGTATGGTAGTAAATATTGCAAATATTTTTTATTTGTTTGATTATAAAGTACTTTGATAGATAATCAGTTTTTCTTTAATTTTATTTAAATCATCCATTGCCATGCACTGACTTCACAATTAAATCTGATAATTTCCTAGAATTACATCAAAAAGACACATTTGTATGAATAATCAAATTAATTTTACAGTTATTACACAGATCTCATTTTGATATTAAATTTAAATTGCACTGATAAAAGGCAGAAGAGTAGGTACTTTTTAATGCTAATAATTATATTCTGGAATCACATGTTTTCACAATTTCTACTGTTTGCTCCTATTTAGACCACCTTTATGCCCTTGGAATACCCTTCAAGAGCGAAATAAAGTCACATTCTTAAATTTATCAAAAAACTGAAGATTAATTTACCTCTTCACATTATTAAAAGCATGTTATATTCATTAAATTTTATGAATTCATCACTCATGGAAGCTTTTGAAAGATTTTGATTGCCTTAAAATTGACTACTTGTGCCTTGCGGAAATATACTATCAATCAATGCATGACAGCATCATAGATGATATAAAATCTAAAGCTCAAGTTTATATGAAATAGATTTATTGTAGACATTAATGTGATCCCTTTTAAGAAAGAGATTTGTTAATACAAGATGGGAATTTGTTTGAACTTTGAAATGGTATTAAAAGATATATTTGATTGATGGTGGAATGATGCAGATTAAACCCCCATGGAGTTAAGAACATAACATGTTGATGACTAAAAATACAGCATGGTTTTGTGTGATTTTCACAAGAGTAAGAGTGGAAAATATGTAAATTAAGAATATCTCTGGAGGGAGAAAAGTAAGGAAGATGAAGAACAAAAAGAACAAAATTGCATGCAGGTACATTTTACTTAGACTGAGGCTTGTACTGATACCTTATGTGCTAGATGAGAATTGGGAACTATTCTTTGTGGAAAAAACTCAGTCACATCAGTGGTTAATAAATATGAAAATACTTGTGAACAATTTCAACATATTCGGCTATTATTTGTATGGTGTTGTAGGATTTTATGAAGTTATTGTAAAGTCAACTTAAATTTAAAAAGTTACTTCTATGCGTATTCCAAAGTCAAGACAAGACCACATTAAGCTGTTATCAGAGTGTTTTTTGTGCTTTAAGGCATTTTGATAAGTTTAAATAAATAGTTATCTATCATCTACTGAAGATAGCAACATGTAAATGTAAAAGTGTTTTTCCATTGGTTTTGTGCCTGTGTCCGTTGTCATGTCCCACACTGGTCATGGAAGGAGGGAGTGATATCAGGCCCTGTGTGCTTGTTAAGCTTGATTTGCGTGCTCAATACATGGCCCTTCAGATCTGAGGGAATTGATCAGAACTAGTTACAACTTTGAAAATCAAAGGATTGCTTTTCAATTGTGCTTCATGAATGGTCTAATTATTTCTGCAAAAATTGTGATGAAGTTTGAAACTTAATAGCCATTTTGATACAGAAAAATTCATTTTAGGATATCAAAACAGCAGTAAAATTAGTCCTGATTTCATGAACACCTACCTTGGCAACCTAGCATTTTGTGTATCTTATCACTTTTGTATACAACTTGATCAAATCTTTTTTTTGCTCAGATACTGGAGAACCATACTGATTAACTCTTTTTCAAATGTTGCTCATATGCGGTTTGTATTTGTTTTGTTCATTCATGCAGGTTTAATAAGATCACGGGTACGAGGCGCAGATTCAGCTCATGCTGAAATCTTGACATTTCTAGATAGTCATTGTGAAGCTAATGTAGGTTGGCTACCACCACTACTAAATAGAGTAAAAGAGGTAAGTTGTACACATTCTCACAGAATTTACAAATTTAAACTAATTTGATACTCAGTGACAATTTTAAAGGGATACTAGGATGATATAAATACAATGATGACTTATTTCATAATTCATTCCTCTTTCTGGAAAAACTATGATGAAGTTTGAAACTTAATAGCCATTTTGATACAGGAAAATTCATTTTAGGGTGTCAAAACAGCAGTAAAAATTAGTCCTGATTACAAGGTCTGCTGTAGCCAATGCAGTGCGAGCTATGGTATAGTGCTACACTCATTTTTCTTTGCAAAGAATATTTCACAAAAACTGAATAGAATCATGGAATTAATAGATGAGAAGAAATCACAACGAAGACTGATCAAAGCATCAATCCATTTGCCGCTCTTTTAATTTCGATTGCTAGTCAAAAAACTGAAGTAGCAATTTAATGGCTCATTTAATTATGGTTAGAATGTTTGAAGCAGATGTTCCATTCACAGTACTTTCTTTGCTACAAAAATGGTACCCACTGTTTGGAAACCATCGGTACCATCCGCGCTTTTTCAACCAAGTTTTTGTAAGATGTGTCCAAGGTTGATGCTCTGTTTTATTACTGGGCAGCATTGGGCACTTATTAGAAATACTTATGTATCGGTAATCTCTTCGTACCAAACGAAGACGACAACAATCATTCCCCGGAGATCACCGGAACATTACATAATATGTCATTGATTGATCAAAGATATCATTTGTCCTCCAGTCATTACAATTGATATTTGAGAACCTTCTGAACATCAAATAAAGTTGCTGCAAGGTTCACAGTAGTTAATCATGTTAGTAAAAATGTCCTCATGACACTTCATGTGTTGGTATGTTTGTTCGTGCATAAATTTGTAAATTGTTAGATAATTTTCCAGTAATAGCGGCAAATAGAATATGATCAACCTACTCGAACTGATTGCTCATCGATAAACCTTCCTTTTCTTCACATGAATAGCAAAGTGGATAATTGTATGACCGATTGAGATCATTGTGGTTCCTTCTCATCTATTACTTCCATGGTAGAATAGAGTCCAAGGGATCTAAATTAATCCTCTGCAAAATGTTATTCCTGCAATTACAAAATTGTTTTATGTTTAAATATTCAATTGCTGTTAATATTGATGACACAGAAGTTGTTTGAAAATCTGTGAGAGATATTCATGTCCTTTCATGATGCCGAATAGACTAAATTCCTAACAGTTTCCCGCATGACACTACTGTACAGTTGACAAAAGTCTAACTTAACTCCTGTGCATATTTTTACTGAGTTTTTGCAAAGGTGATTCTCAGACTTGCATCAAGAGTTCTTGCCCTGAAAAAAGTTTTCATGAAAGTCTTCATTTATTCCTCATGTATTTTCCATATTTTTACTATTTTCAATGTTACAAAGGCTCATATTTATCAAACAGGAACTTATTATGTAGAAATGTAGAGGACTATAATGACATTTGAAAGCAGATTTTTAAAATTTAGTAAATTGAGACATGATTTTGCCTGTTATGTAGGGAATCATAAGTGTGGGCATAGATTATTTTGTGTAATAATGTCAACATAACTATTTCTTGATATTTTACTACTTTGTTTCTTTGTTTTCATCAAAAATCCCTAGTGTCCCTTTAAAATGGCATGATGTTCAATTCATTTTCTTTCCAGTTAATTGCAGAAGTTCTGTTTTTATTTCTTGTTGAATCAGTATAATTTGATGGATTTGCATAACTAAATGTCAAAATGAAGTATTGTCAGTTCAACTATTGTCAGTGACAAGAGGCACTTCAACCTTTTGACTGTCAGGCAATTAAATTCAATTTCAAGCTGCATCTTATGAAGAATATTGTAAGATAACAGGCAATAAGCACATCTTTCCAACCTAAGGAGGTGCTCATCCTAATATAAATAGTAATAAGAGTTTGCTGTAGTAAGGATTTGTAAAACCCTGTAGCAGACATTTGTCATTTATGTGGCAGTACACCTGGCTTTTCACAGGGCATAATAGAATAATCAAGTGGAGCGTGGAAACTGGAGCAGGAAATAGAGTTTCTTTGAGAAAGTAATTAAAGATATCTTTTTGTCTTGCAGCTTACAAAAGCAATACATTTCTTTGTGTCATGTTAAATGACGGCTGTAAAGGAGACAATGGTGTTATTTTCCAGCAATTTTGTAATATAGTCTGTTTAATTAATACATTTCTGTATGTATATTTTATAAATGAGCCAAGATAAAAATAACATTGATCTAAAACACATTCATTTTGACACAGTATTTCAGATATTGTATTTTTGTGACAGATTTCTTGCAAGTGGAAATATCAAGGAAGTTAGACAGGCAACACGTGATAAGACGATGTACTCGCATATGATTGTCTGTATTGGTTTCTAAGTACTATTAAACTTAAGTACTGTCTTTCATGCAAATAATCAAGTACCTGTTGACTCATTTTGTACAATACTAATGTCCTTGTTTATACAAAGATGTTTTTTCAAGGGTTGAGTGCCACAAGGTCGTATCTGTACAGACAGCAAAAGAGCCACAAGGCCAAATTTGCACCTTTTTGTTGCAAGGGGTCTTTTGGTTCTTTTGCTGCTCGTGCAGATACAGCCTTGTGACTCTTAACACTCGTTTTGTCATTACAAATAACATTTTTAGAAGATTAATCTATTTGGTAGCATAGGCCTACTTCAACCTGTTGAAAGTAATCCAATAAAATCCAATTTCAAGCAGAATTTTATTGAGAATATTGCCTGAAAGAAACAAAAGGCACAGTCTTTCATCTGCAGGGGTCGTTCATGCTAATATAGTAATAAGAACTTGCTGTGGTAAAGATTTGTGAAACCCCACGGCAGACATTTTGTCATTTATGTGATGGTACACTGGCTTTTCACAGGGCACAATAGAATAATCAACGAGAGCATGGAAACTGGAGCATGCAATAAAAAGAGAGTTTCTTGCATAGGTGCAGGATTTCATAAAAGGTTTGATTTTATACCCCTGGCCTTTCTCAACTTTCCTGATCAACATCTCAGCTATCCGCCTCTTTTGTTAAGTTAAATGTAGGCCGTGTTAAAATACAATGGGCTTACATTGAAGCAAGTTGGCCACATAAATCGTTTCTTGTATCCAATTTCTTACTTTTATTTAAAGTGAATGGAATAGTTTAACCTGCAAATGGTACATTCATGTTAACCTGAGATGCTGATTTTACTTGACTGGAATGAATTCTTTTAAATTTAATATAGGACTCAACAGAAGTGTACTATTTCTATTCAGTTCAGATAACAATATATTTCGTGGTCTGATTTTATCTACATTTAAGTTTCTATATGCTATACTATCTTTCAGAATACTACATTTAGGTATGTGCTATAATATCTTTCAGACTATGACTTTCACCGTTTGTATATTGGATGCAAATTGCTGATATTGCCTCAACTGAATTGCTTACCATTTCTCACATAAATATCTTTACGAATTTGTTACTTTATCATCTCACCATTTATTGGCTATATAATGACATCATTTTTTTCAGATTGTCAAGACGAATTGTTTTCCAGGCACTCTATGTACTTTGGGACTCTTTCACCTGTCTTCTCACATCATTAACAACTTTACATTTTGAAAAAGAAATGATATCCTTTTTACCTGAAGGAGAACACTTGTGTTTGTGTTAGCTAAATGACTTCAAAACTCTCTCTTTATTTGTAAAAGTACAGTTCCTGTTCATAATTCAAGAATAATTGTGCCGAAAAAATATTACCTCCTGTTCCAGGTCAATGTCCAATTAGAGAAAACTATTTCATGTTAAATTCTTATTTTATGCATCTTAGTGGATATTTGGTACAAAGTTAGTGATAGAGTTCAAAGTTCAGGGTGTCCCAATAAGAACGCAACAAACTTGAGCAAACGTTATAGAAATATAATAGAGTAGACCATTGGCTTTTACAAGATTTACGTTTTGTGTAATTTGGATCTGTGAATCAAAAGTTATTGCACATTTTGTAATGACCTGAAAAATCTTGATGGTCTGATTTAATTTGTAAAGATTCACCATTTGTTACGTAATGGAGCACACGTTGAATGAAAATTGCTTAAAACATGCATGATTAGGCAAAGCATCCCTCAAACTTATATCATGACATTAGGATCCACTTTGATGAGATCTGCTGATATTAAGCAGGTTGTTGCGTCTGATTGAATCAACCTGTTGCATCCCCCTTGACTGGCCAGATGAACCACTAACGTACTTCAGTTCTTAACCTTCTTTGTCTTCCATTTTTTTCCTTGGTTTCTGTAAGAGGCTTGTGAATTACAGTATTATTATTATTATTAAACGGCATTTCTTAAGCGCATTATCCTAAAAAAGACCAAAGCGCTTTACAAAATTAAAAACTACATACTTAAACTAAACTTATAAACACTACATACAATATAATAAAATGCATTCATTATACAATACATTACAAAAGATTAAAAAGCAGCAAGTATCTCAATTATCTGCACGCTACACAGCAATATGCAAGAAATTAAAGATAAAAAACAGCAAACCTAATTAAAA